>JAIUZE010007101.1:13549-42869 GCA_022085475.1 Heliosperma pusillum | reverse complement strand
AAGGAACAACGAACAAAGAACGGACAACTCTCACGGTAAATGAAACGCACTAGCATCGTGTACATGGCAAGTATGATTAAAAGGCATCCACGGGATAAAGCGTTTCCATGAACTCATACACGATGCTACATTTCGTATATGTAGACTAATTTCCTCCTGGTAGGAACGATAATTAAACGGCTCCTAATCTAAACCTGGCCAGATTCTCGGAATCACATTTTCCGATTCGACATGCGATAAAGCGTTTCGCATCCAAGACTTGGGCTTATAAAATATATGCCGAGTACCCCAAATTCGGTAGATCAATTCACGAAAGAGGCGGAAAAACAGCTCAAGCCTCATAACATGCGGTACGCTACATGCAAATAACACCACCTCGCAAGTACACAACATTTGACGGCCGGGGCGAACAACGCATAGCGTTCAACTCCCAACAACGTCGTCGTATGCCCACTACACATGCAATTAAGCAGTAGGATACCTCTCCGTTCCGACATTCCAGCCTTACGAACGGGAAGGTAGCCAAGGGAATGAGAATACAAAGCACAAGACAAACTAGTGCTCAAACCGACTCATTTGTAAAAACCGACTCAAAGTGGGAACATATCGAAAACCGTCACAAAACATGTGATACAAGCGAATAAGATATCATATATCCAAAACATGAATATTATAAGTCACTACGTAAAATTATACGGTAAACGGATCATGCGAACTATTATAAATTACGAGTTTTAAAAGTCAAAGGAAAACAACACAGCCGTGTTGCAGGCCGGGCAGGAGACCGGTGGCCGGGGGGCCGGCTCAGAACACAGGCAAAATCCCAAAAACAGAGAAAAGGGGTCTGGGCCGGTCAGTCGACCGGCGGCCGGTCGACCGGCACAGAGCACCATACCAAAAATCCATCTTCACTCACTGATGTGTTCCAGGCCGGTGGAGGGACCGGTGGCCGGTGGGCCGGCCTGGAGCACCTCTTCATGCAAAATCCAAACTTTCAAAGGTGTTTCTGGAGTGTTCCCAGCCGGTTGGCAGACCGGCGGCCGGTCGACCGGCAGGGAACCCCAGTTCACCCGAGAGCCTCTTACACTTAACCAATTCATTTCCAAATCATTTCAATTCTCATATATACTTCAAATAATCATCAACAATCAATATAATTCATCAACATTCATCATATAACATCATTTACTAATCATAGCATGGATTCTAATCTTCCTAATCGTAATCTAATACGATTTTCTAGCATATAACATGTAAAACACGTAAGTAATACCGAGTAACCCTTCACCGTTACCTTCTATGCGTCTCTAATGATCGTCAAGCTCCTCTTCTATAAGGAAATAGTCTTTGTCGGGATCTTGGAGGTCGCCACCTACAATAGATCGTAAAAAGATGAATAAAGTTCATCTTGAGAAAGACGGAATGCTTAAAAAGCGAGAAATACGATAATTTTATTATCAATACGGATAGAGGAAGGTACGGGAGGAAGAATAAGATAAACTTACGTAAATTCTATCGAGTAACGAAGAAACTACGCCAATTCTAAGATCGATATTCAAAGAGGAAAAGTTGCTTAAGGAAGAAGAAAGAAAAGTGTTTGATTTTTGTGATGAAATGAAATATTAGGTTAAAGAGGGAGTAGTGTGAGTTATGAGAGAAAAAGCCAAAGACGATTCTCAAAGTCAAGAAAGTCAAACTTGACTTAAGACGGCTTTTTCATGAAATCTCGCAGAAATTCCAAATACGAACTCGGAACTTCTAAATTCGACTCGGAACTTAAAATTCTAATTTAAAACTTAAGTTTACTGAAAAGCTTTCGTAAAATATTTCTACTAGAAAAATAGGGTACATTTCCGGGTGTTACATTTGTGCTGTGAACATATGACCTTTTCTTATGTAGTTTCACAAAATAAAGTCTAAGATTCACAAACAATATGGGTAAGATTCACAAAATACATCCTTACTTTCATAAAGACAATGCCTATATTCACACAGTTTCACAAAGTAAGATGCTCGACTCACACCACAAAGTCCAAGATTCACAAACCTTAGGCGCATGATTCACAAAATAAAGGCCTACTTTCACAAAGTCAATACCAAAATTCACAGCAGTGTCACAAAGTAATGTGCTCGACTCACGCCACAAAGTCCAAGATTCACAAACCTTAGGCGTAAGATTCACAAAATAAAGACCTACTTTCACAAAGTTAATTCCTATGTTCACAGCAGTTTCACAAACGAAGGTCTTAGACTCACACCACAAAGTCCAAGATTCACAAACCTTAGGCGTATGATTCACAAAATAAAGGCAGACATTACACCGCGACTGAGACAATGTGACGAGTGTGAAAAAACCAAGTATATGAGACATACATAGTAGAACTAGCGGAACGAATCAAACGGATAAGCGGAAAATGATCTAAATTTGCAAAACAAGAGTTGAACTCACTAGCTAAACTAATTAAGTTATTGAATCAACAAAATTGAACAAAAATCGCAATGTAGGTATGAAATATATAATTAAGTCACACAATCTCAAGATGAGGTATCATTATCCATCAGAGTTCTCACTCTCTATAAAGTGGTAGTGAAGGAGTTGCAGTATATGTTTTATTGTATGGCCGTTAGGCCCGTAACAACTGTGTCTAGGCAGGGTTGTGCCCTTACCTGATATAGATTCAGTTACAAGTCAAATAGAGCATAAGATCACAAAACTGGTGATTTACATGTAGGTGTGACACTTAAATTTAACACACATATCAGAACAAAACTTATGATGTCAAATGGCATTAGTTTTGGGAGTTAAGGCTTTTTGAACGATTTTGGCAAATTCAATACACGAGAATGATTTATAAAAAAATTGTAGATTTCATTTTCATAACAGTTTTAATCAAACAAATTTACATTATATATTCTAAGTCGTAACTTATAACGAGTTACGAGTTTTCCTAAAGTCGGTTTAGTTTATTTTTGTTTTAATATAAATACAAATCTCGTCTTTCATAATTAGGGCACACTTTATTTAGTTTAGAAACTCCTAAAAACTCTTAGAATTAGTTTGCTACTCATATTATTTTAGATCTACAAGTTTATTTTTTTAGTTCATCAATCCTTCAAATTTGGTATTTTGTAATTCTTCTACTCTTGTTATTATTAGTTGAAGTTCTTGTTTGTTAATTGCTTTGTTAGTCATCTCCTTTATGTTATTAATTATGTTTGCCTTTAATTATATTATCGTTGTTAGTTTAGTTATTATGAGCATCTAATCTTTTAATTTAGGGTTAAAGGGGATCTAGGTTGTAAAAGGGGGTTGATTAATGAATTGATTGTTAAATTGCATAAGTTGTTGTTCAATTGTTCTCTTACTTCTAGTTAATTGATTTACTTATCAGAGTTAATTAATTAGTCTTGCGAATTAGGATTATCACTGACCGGGTTAAGATTAATATAGGCAGCGACAATTGGATAGACTAGTTTAATGATAGCGATCACATGTTAAATCTAGATCTAAAGGGCATAGTTGAATCGACCGATATTGTGACCTTAAACAACTTAATTGACCTTTTATTTATTAGATTATATCCCCGGATAACATATCTAGTGAACCTGAGACCCTAAACTTTTAATCTTATTGAATTCTTCCTTTATTATTATTGTTATTGCAATTAGTTATAGAAAACAAAAAATAAAATCTTATAAAGTGTTACCTTAAGACGAACTTAGTTATAAAAAATAGATTGTTACCGCCTCCTTGTGGATTCGATACCTTACTTATCACTAACTATTAGTTAATACTTAGTTAGGTTTATTTTGATTTAGGGAACGCGACTTTACCCTTATTAACTAGCTGCTTGCTTTGGATGTCATCATATAAGCCCGGATCGATCATCAAATCACTTGTAGCTTCCCCTTTTCGAATCACACTAATTCTCATCTCCGCTACTTCGTCCCTCAACCGTATCAAAGACATCGTGGTGCATAAAGAATGCACACTATTAATACTCAACACATATGCTACCACATTAGTCTTTCCCTCATGAGATAAGATCTCCATATCATAGTCACCAATCAGCTCCATCCACCGCCACTGCCTCATATTGAGCTCCTTTTCACTACAACAAAAAAGGCATTTTGCGACGGATTTGTTGCGACGGAATTCAAATCCGTCACAAAATTGACTTTGCGACGGAATTTTTGACGTTTTGCGACGGATTGCATTCCGACGCAATACATCATTTTGTGACGGATTTTGCGACGGAAATTCCGTCGCAAGATGAATTCACGCGCGAAATGATAAAATGAAAAAAAAAAAAAAAAAAAATTTTGAATAGTGTTTGCGACGGATTTTGCGACACCTCTTGCGACGAAAATATGCGACGAAGTGTTTGTGACGGAAAATCTGGCGCAAATGCCTTTTAGCGACGGAAATAAGCCAATTTGCGACGGAATCATCCGTCGCTATGAGTCTTTTGTTTTGTAGTGGGTTAGGTAAGTGTCCCTGCGACTACCGGTCTTAGCCCCACATTCCCATACGTGCCTTAGCACAAGCCACTTCTATACCTTCACCCATTAGCCTCCCTTATTGTCGTTGATTCATGTACTTTGGTTTTATTGCGAATGGGTATTAGTTAGGGAAGGTACTATCACATTAGAATGCATGCATGTTTCATAAGTTTTGTGAATGTTTCTATTTCTTTCTATCTTTACAAAACCCAACCTTTCAAACACTTATGAGTGCATGAAAGAATCCGCGAGAACCCGACTAATTTGTCTTGCAAGATTGGAAGGTAATTGGTTTTGTCGAGTACGGTATCATGTAACATCTCGTGATTTGAGATGCGTTTTCTATTGCCCGTGCCTTTGAATTTGTTTTATTGGTACAACTTGGTCATTTTGTTGTTATAGATATGGATACCTTGAGATTTTTATGTGCATAAACATTAGCTTTGAGTTGTTCATTCACCATTTGTATGTTTGTCTTTGTATTAGTTTAGATGCTTTGCTTGAGGACAAGCAAAGAGATGGCTTGGGGGAGTTTGATGAGTCATAATTGTATACATGTTTATGGCTACCCTTAGTCACTTTTGTGACGATTTTGTGCTTAATTATATGATTAGATGCCATTAAATGTTAGAATGTCGATACTCCCACTTTTGTATGTTATGGTGTAGATTCGGTGCGATTCGAATGCATTGAATCCCTTCCAAAACGAAATACACTTGGAATTGGGAGAATTTATGCTTGACATGGAGACCAAGAAAGAAACCAGAAGAAATGTCAAAGAAATTAGTTGGAAAGACCAAACAAGTGTGAAACGAGAAGAAAGAATCGTTGCTTACACAAGTGTCGACTTCAAACTTGATTATATTGAGTTCTACAACTCCTCTCAAAGTGATTCACACATCCAAATAAAGATCTGTCTCTTATATTTCCAACGATTGGTCACACGTCGAATTCCGATAAGTAACGAAGAAATGGCAGCAGTTTTAAATTCGTTGCGCAAAGCTGAGAACCCGACTCGATCGAGCAGATTCACTTTGCTCGATCGGGCAACCTAGTAACTGACGAGTTACGAGTTTTCCTAAAGTCGGTTTAGTTTATTTTTGTTTTAATATAAATACAAATCTCGTCTTTCATAATTAGGGCACACTTTATTTAGTTTAGAAACTCCTAAAAACTCTTAGAATTAGTTTGCTACTCATATTATTTTAGATCTACAAGTTTATTTTTTTAGTTCATCAATCCTTCAAATTTGGTATTTTGTAATTCTTCTACTCTTGTTATTATTAGTTGAAGTTCTTGTTTGTTAATTGCTTTGTTAGTCATCTCCTTTATGTTATTAATTATGTTTGCCTTTAATTATATTATCGTTGTTAGTTTAGTTATTATGAGCATCTAATCTTTTAATTTAGGTTTAAAGAGGATCTAGGTTGTAAAAGGGGGTTGATTAATGAATTGATTGTTAAATTGCATAAGTTGTTGTTCAATTGTTCTCTTACTTCTAGTTAATTGATTTACTGATCAGAGTTAATTAATTAGTCTTGCGAATTAGGATTATCACTGACCGGGTTAAGATTAATATAGGCAGCGACAATTGGATAGACTAGTTTAATGATAGCGATCACATGTTAAATCTAGATCTAAAGGGCATAGTTGAATCGACCGATATTGTGACCTTAAACAAATTAATTGACCTTTTATTTATTAGATTATATCCCCGGATAACATATCTAGTGAACCTGAGACCCTAAACTTTTAATCTTATTGAATTCTTCCTTTATTATTATTGTTATTGCAATTAGTTATAGAAAACCAAAAATCAAATCTTATAAATTGTTACCTTAAGACGAACTTAGTTATAAAAAATAGATTATTACCGCCTCCTTGTGGATTCGATACCTTACTTATCACTAACTATTAGTTAATACTTAGTTAGGTTTATTTTGATTTAGGGAACGCGACTTTACCCTTATTAACTAGCTGCTTGCTTTGGATGTCATCATATAAGCCCGGATCGATCATCAAATCACTTGTAGCTTCCCCTTTTCGAATCACACTAATTCTCATCTCCGCTACTTCGTCCCTCAACCGTATCAAAGACATCGTGGTGCATAAAGAATGCACACTATTAATACTCAACACATATGCTACCACATTAGTCTTTCCCTCATGAGATAAGATCTCCATATCATAGTCACCAATCAGCTCCATCCACCGCCACTGCCTCATATTGAGCTCCTTTTCACTACAACAAAAAAGGCATTTTGCGACGGATTTGTTGCGACGGAATTCAAATCCGTCACAAAATTGACTTTGCGACGGAATTTTTGACGTTTTGCGACGGATTGCATTCCGACGCAATACATCATTTTGTGACGGATTTTGCGACGGAAATTCCGTCGCAAGATGAATTCACGCGCGAAATGATAAAATGAAAAAAAAAAAAAAAAAAAATTTTGAATAGTGTTTGCGACGGATTTTGCGACACCTCTTGCGACGAAAATATGCGACGAAGTGTTTGTGACGGAAAATCTGGCGCAAATGCCTTTTAGCGACGGAAATAAGCCAATTTGCGACGGAATCATCCGTCGCTATGAGTCTTTTGTTTTGTAGTGGGTTAGGTAAGTGTCCCTGCGACTACCGGTCTTAGCCCCACATTCCCATACGTGCCTTAGCACAAGCCACTTCTATACCTTCACCCATTAGCCTCCCTTATTGTCGTTGATTCATGTACTTTGGTTTTATTGCGAATGGGTATTAGTTAGGGAAGGTACTATCACATTAGAATGCATGCATGTTTCATAAGTTTTGTGAATGTTTCTATTTCTTTCTATCTTTACAAAACCCAACCTTTCAAACACTTATGAGTGCATGAAAGAATCCGCGAGAACCCGACTAATTTGTCTTGCAAGATTGGAAGGTAATTGGTTTTGTCGAGTACGGTATCATGTAACATCTCGTGATTTGAGATGCGTTTTCTATTGCCCGTGCCTTTGAATTTGTTTTATTGGTACAACTTGGTCATTTTGTTGTTATAGATATGGATACCTTGAGATTTTTATGTGCATAAACATTAGCTTTGAGTTGTTCATTCACCATTTGTATGTTTGTCTTTGTATTAGTTTAGATGCTTTGCTTGAGGACAAGCAAAGAGATGGCTTGGGGGAGTTTGATGAGTCATAATTGTATACATGTTTATGGCTACCCTTAGTCACTTTTGTGACGATTTTGTGCTTAATTATATGATTAGATGCCATTAAATGTTAGAATGTCGATACTCCCACTTTTGTATGTTATGGTGTAGATTCGGTGCGATTCGAATGCATTGAATCCCTTCCAAAACGAAATACACTTGGAATTGGGAGAATTTATGCTTGACATGGAGACCAAGAAAGAAACCAGAAGAAATGTCAAAGAAATTAGTTGGAAAGACCAAACAAGTGTGAAACGAGAAGAAAGAATCGTTGCTTACACAAGTGTCGACTTCAAACTTGATTATATTGAGTTCTACAACTCCTGTCAAAGTGATTCACACATCCAAATAAAGATCTGTCTCTTATATTTCCAACGATTGGTCACACGTCGAATTCCGATAAGTAACGAAGAAATGGCAGCAGTTTTAAATTCGTTGCGCAAAGCTGAGAACCCGACTCGATCGAGCAGATTCACTTTGCTCGATCGGGCAACCTAGTAACTGACGAGTTACGAGTTTTCCTAAAGTCGGTTTAGTTTATTTTTGTTTTAATATAAATACAAATCTCGTCTTTCATAATTAGGGCACACTTTATTTAGTTTAGAAACTCCTAAAAACTCTTAGAATTAGTTTGCTACTCATATTATTTTAGATCTACAAGTTTATTTTTTTAGTTCATCAATCCTTCAAATTTGGTATTTTGTAATTCTTCTACTCTTGTTATTATTAGTTGAAGTTCTTGTTTGTTAATTGCTTTGTTAGTCATCTCCTTTATGTTATTAATTATGTTTGCCTTTAATTATATTATCGTTGTTAGTTTAGTTATTATGAGCATCTAATCTTTTAATTTAGGTTTAAAGAGGATCTAGGTTGTAAAAGGGGGTTGATTAATGAATTGATTGTTAAATTGCATAAGTTGTTGTTCAATTGTTCTCTTACTTCTAGTTAATTGATTTACTGATCAGAGTTAATTAATTAGTCTTGCGAATTAGGATTATCACTGACCGAGTTAAGATTAATATAGGCAGCGACAATTGGATAGACTAGTTTAATGATAGCGATCACATGTTAAATCTAGATCTAAAGGGCATAGTTGAATCGACCGATATTGTGACCTTAAACAAATTAATTGACCTTTTATTTATTAGATTATATCCCCGGATAACATATCTAGTGAACCTGAGACCCTAAACTTTTAATCTTATTGAATTCTTCCTTTATTATTATTGTTATTGCAATTAGTTATAGAAAACCAAAAATCAAATCTTATAAATTGTTACCTTAAGACGAACTTAGTTATAAAAAATAGATTATTACCGCCTCCTTGTGGATTCGATACCTTACTTATCACTAACTATTAGTTAATACTTAGTTAGGTTTATTTTGATTTAGGGAACGCGACTTTACCCTTATTAACTAGCTGCTTGCTTTGGATGTCATCATATAAGCCCGGATCGATCATCAAATCACTTGTAGCTTCCCCTTTTCGAATCACACTAATTCTCATCTCCGCTACTTCGTCCCTCAACCGTATCAAAGACATCGTGGTGCATAAAGAATGCACACTATTAATACTCAACACATATGCTACCACATTAGTCTTTCCCTCATGAGATAAGATCTCCATATCATAGTCACCAATCAGCTCCATCCACCGCCACTGCCTCATATTGAGCTCCTTTTATGGTTCAAAAATATCTTGAAAGTAGCTTCATACAAATAGTGCCTCCATATCTTCAAAGCGAACACAACGACACCTAAATCCAAATCATGAGTAGGATAATTCTCTTCGTACGGCTTCAACTTCCTCGACGCATAGGCTATTACTTTCCCATTCTGCATTAACACACACCCAAACCCAGACTTCGAAGCATCTGTATATACCTCAAAATTCTCACTCCCATCATGGAGTGTTAAGGCAGGAGTTATGGTCAAACGCTCCTTTAAAGCTTGGAACGCCGTCTCATAGTTCTCATCCCAGCGTTTTTCCTTCCTTATCAATGTCGTCATAGGTCTAGCAATCTTCGAGAAGTCCTTCACGAACCTTCTATAGTATCCAACTAAACCCAAAAAATCCTTACCTCAGATACGTTCTTTGGTGCCTTCCAATTAGACACCGCCTCAATCTTACTCGGATCAACCATCACCCCTTCTGTAGAGATTATATGACCCAAGAACGCTACCTTTTCCAACCAGAACTCACACTTAGAAAATTTAGAATAAAGCTAATTGTCCCTCAAAATTTGCAACACCAACCTCAAATGTTCCCCATGCTCCTCCTTAGTCTTAAAATAGACTAGGATATCATTGATGAACACCACTACGAAAGTGTCCAAGAATGGACTGAAAATCCGGTTGATAAGGTCCATGAATACCGCTGGTGCGTTAGTCAACCCAAACGGCATTACTACAAACTCATAGTGACCATACCTCGAACGAAAAGATGTCTTCGGAATGTCACCATCCTTAATCCTTAGCTGATAATACCTGACCTCAAATCAATCTTCAAGAACATTCCAGCACCACTCAATTGGTCTAACAAATAATCAATCCTAGGTAATGAATACCTATTCTTCACCGTAACATGGTTCAGTTCACGGTAATCAATGCACAACCGTAGACTGCCATCCTTCTTATTCACGAATAACACATGTGCACCCCACGTCGAAACACTAGGCCTAATGAACCCCTTATCTAGCAACATGTTCAACTTCATCTTGAACTCTTCGAGCTCATTAGGAACCATTCGGTACTCTTTGACCATGGACACACTCCCGAACAATTTACAACAAGATAGAGACTCCTCAAACGGTATGAATACCTCATCTTTTACAAATTCGCTCTCCCTAAGACCCAGTATCAGCACATGACTCTTAGACACAAAAGAATGGGTCACCCCCGAATCAAATAAAACAAAAGACGGAATATTGTTAACAAGAAAAGTACCCGTCACCACAAGAAAAGTGTCAACTTCAAACTTGAATATCTTGAGTTATGCAACTCGTATTAAGGTGGTTAAAATTTAAAAGTAAAGATCTTTCTCTTAGCTTTTCAATGATATGTCACACGTTGAATGTCGATAAGTAACGAAGAAATGGCAGTCATGTGAAAGTTAGTGCAAAAAGCTGAGAAGTACCGTTGACACTCGATCGAGTGCATCAATACTCGATCGAGTGTTTTTAAGACGAAGAGTTTTCCTAACCTTTTTTTAAGTCGGTTTATTGTGTAGTATAAATATAAAACTCTTCCCTTATTGTTTCTTATGCTTTTTATTACTTAAGAACTCCGAAAAATTCTTAGAATTAGTTTTGCTACTCATATTATTTCAGATCTACAAGTTTATTTCTTTAGTTCATCAATCCTTCAAATTTTGTATTTTTTAATTCTTCTACTCTTGTTATTATTAGTTCAAGTTCTTGTTTGTTAATTGCTTTATTATTCATCTCCTTTATGTTATTAATTATGTTTGCCTTTAATTATATTATCGTTGTTAGTTTAGTTATTATGAGTAGCTAATTCTTTAATCTAGGATTGAAGGGGATCTAAGTTGTTAGAAGGGGATTGATTTATGAATTGATTGTTAAATTGCATAAGTTGTTGTCTTACTTCTTGTTAATTGATTTACTTATCAGAGTTAATTAATTAGTCTTGTGAATTAGGATTATCACCGACCGAGATAAGACTAAAATAGGTAGCGACAATTGGATAGACTAGTTTAATGATAGCGATCGAATGTTAAGTCAAGATCTAAAGGGTATAATTGAATTAAAGGGTATAATTGAATTGGCCGATCTTGTGACCTTAAACAACTTAATTGACCTTTTTAATAATTAGATTGTATCCCTGAATAACTTATCTAGTGAACCTGAAACCCTACACTTTTTATCTTATTGAATTAATCTTTTAGTTTATTGCAATTAGTTAAAGCTAATCAAACCATCAAAACCTCAGTACTGTTACTTAAGACGAACTTAGTTTTAGCAAATAGATTATTACCGCCTCCCTGTGGATTCGATACCTTACTTATCGCTGAATATTAGTTAGTACTGAGTTAGGTTGATTTTGATTTAGGGAACACGACTTTACTCCTATCAAATTTGGCGTTGTTGCCGGGGAGGCAACAATTTTCTGTTTGTTTTTATTAACTTTGTCTTTTTGTCTCAAATAACTCTAAGTTCCTTGAGACCGTTCTTATCCTTTTCGTTAGTGTTAGTTTATGCCCAGGTCTCTCAGGTCTGAGCTGGTACCATTCGATCCTGAACCAGAAAAGACCCTTCGTGCTAGACGAAACTTTTGGAAGGAAATCCGTCAAGAGAAAGACTTGAGTACGCTTGACTCCGTCTACGCCGAATTTGTTGCAGAAAATCAATCCTTAGAAGAAGATAATTCTATTTCTGCCATTACAACAATAATGACTACTCTAGCCAACCATTCAGAACCCACCATTTTATCCATCCCCAAAGGATTCAAACTCCCTACTACAACTGATGGTACGTTTGAGATGTGCCTGTCTTACATCATTTTGGTGGAGCGAAGTATGTTTGGAGGTGGTTCTAATGAGGATCCTGCGAAACATATGGAGAAGTTCACTAACTATTGTTACTCCATTCCCTTAAAACCTGGAGTAACACAAGACCACGTGAAGCTGGTGCTTTTCCCCTTCTCCCTACGGGATGGGGCAGCGGATTGGTTGGGTGAATTAGACATGGAGGCAATGGGTATCAACGATTAGAATTCTCGAGCTCTTGCCTTCTACAAGAGGTACTTCCCACCACAGAAAACCAATGCCATAAGAGGTCAAATTACAAGTTTCAAGCAAGGTCCCACTGAAAACTTACATGAGGCATGGGTTCGCTTCAAGAAACTAGTCAAATATGTCCGACATCATGGTTTTGAGACTTGGTATAACACCCCCATACACCAAGGTGCCTTACAAGACCCCCTTATCACATGGGAGGGCTACCATCTCGGTTTTCCCGAGGTAGTACATATCAAAACAAGCAATAAAGAAACAATACTTTATTTAATAAATGTTATAAGTTAATGCATAGTCTCAAACTAGACGGCATACTGTCTAGACAAATAATCCAAACGACAAAGCAAAGTAATGTCTAAAGAACGACTCTAATAGACTCCGCGGAAGCTATGACTCGATAGTGGTGATCCCCTAAACATTCCAGCGTAACTCAATAATTTACCTGCTGATCACCTGCTCCTTAATTCCCAATGGATCATCACAGTTTTATGAAACAATAACGGGGTAAGTATTCGCATATACCGACTAACGTACAAGAGCACAAGGGAAAGAAACCGGAGGGCCACCGCAGCGGTTACCTCAATAGACTCGGATTACCAGCCTGCTCTACAATTTCACCTATTGACCCTGGATCCAAACCAAAGGCGTCGAACTTCCATCTTGCCACAACAAGATAACCCGAAAAATTAATGTGCACATCCCACACGTGGCGGGATAACCACGGGGGCGAACTCGGGGTGTGACCTGTCTCCCAACAGGATCACCAACCATAGTAACATCGACAACAACTCCCCAATCTCCAACATCATCACAACAGTGACCAAAAACATCAATCACATATCGAATATCACATATAACGAATCAACAATCTCATAGCACAATCTTGAGATATTAGTCTCACAAGGTATTAAGACTAATATCTCAAGATAGCTATCTAATAACCACAATAAGCTCTTACATTTCCTTTTGAGACTTAATATCTCACATTCTTTCTTTAGTTCTACATCCTCATAAAAGGTTCCACTAATGACTAACAACTTTAACTGAATATTCATTCATAATTTCTCATTTAAATCTCTTGTCTCCCCATTACATTCACCCAACACTTCAGACTGCCAACTTCAAATATAACGATATTCTAACAATACACCACCAAATACTCATAAATCTCACACAAGCCACTACCTAGATTACTTCCAAAGGTCACAATGCTTCCACCTCACTTTCCACAACATTCTCTTCGATTACTAACCGACAATTTCCCACAAAATATTATCTGCCAATATACATATATCATATTATTTTATCTCAAAATCATTTATCAACCCATTCAAAAATATTATCACCTTTTCTTACTCATTCTTACCAACTATGTCTTTTGCTATCACTTACCTCAAAATATGATCCTCCAAATATTCCTCTTCTACTTGACTCTTTCCAATTCATAATTCCCAATACAAATCATTTCATGAATTATAAATATCATTCAATTTACGCTATTCTATTGCTTCAGTTATTCCTTTGCTTTACCAATTCGCTATTTATACTCCTTCCAATTCACACCAATTACAATTACACATTATCCCAAAAATTCACTCTCACTATCTCATCCTCTAATAACGCGACTACCTTCTAATTACCCCAAGATTCCGAATTCAACAGCACTTTGCTAAACCCTTCTAATCATACACCATACTACTTTCCCTTAATATTATATTTTCCTTCATTTGCTACTAATTCGCCCAAACAAATAACGAAACTTATCATATATTATTATTATCTCCTTAGCATACCTCAAAACGATGCTTACCTCATATCATACTTTCCATAATATTTCATCTCAACAATTATCTCTTAGTTATCCGGCTTTCCATAAAAAAAAATAAAAATATCCAAGTCCTACTTACACATCAAACGGACCAAGCTCTCTAGGTAGAATCATCATTACATTCTTCTATATCGGTCATCATCACATATATCCGAATCAATTCAAACATCCCCATTTTTCTCTATATCTTACACATATTCTTCTTTATAACCATTCATATCTCTCTCCTCAATTCTCAATTCATACATTACCATTCCCTTATTATCATTTGATCATATAAATACACATACCTCTATATAAATTGCTCAATACATAATATTATTACACATCTCATATCACAAAACCAATTTTATCTCCTCCTCAAAAGGCTTCTCGATCTATCCGTCTTAACCATACATAACCACACCCATTTCTCACAAAAAAATACAATCATGGGGAGCATTATTTACCTATAGGATCCTTCAAACTCATTCACGAAGACCAATGTATACTTGGAACACATATCAATGATAAACTATGACTCAACACGATGACACCTTCTACGCTCATATTAGATACGGGACGACTTAGTACATAACTTTACACAACCATATATTGACAAAACAATATCAAGACTCTCCCGCTGTGACGAAGCCACTCGGTCGAATTCAACTCTCTCGAACTAACTCAAGACACTCGATCGAGTACACACACTACTCGATCGAGTAAGACGCACTCGGTCGAGTCACACACACTCGGTTGAGTGTCAACATACACTCGATCGAGTGACCCAAAAACAACATTCGTCACCATATTCAGGGACTTTTGCTTGGTCGAGCAATAGTGGTACTTGGTCGAGCCTCTCATACTCAGCCGAGTCTCACTATGCGCTCGGCCGAGTCATTATTTTCCTCATAAAAACTTTCACATTAGCTCCCAACACTCGATCGAGTGTCAAGGTGCTCGGTCGAGTAGCCCCTACTAGGTCGAGTACCCTGGCCCACTCGGTCGAGTCAGGCAATTATACAGCCATGTACATCAATTACTCATGCATACTCACATACATAACATATGATATTATTTCTCATACTTCACAACTATTTACATGTTCTCACCATCTCAATATATCAATATCAATTAGCTCCAAATCATAATCCATTCAAACATGCTACATTTCATACATATTTTTCATGTTCACCATGCAATTCAATTCTCTCATATATACATATATCACATGCCATACATACTTCCCATATATAAAATATGGTACAACCATAATATACTTCTCATGCCTAAATCACATTTAGTTAGTTCATATGCATCTTATACATGCTTCACAAAACCATGCGTAATTCATATAAGCATTATTGCCAACGATAAACACATTCTTCATGCATATAGTTACAACCATTCAATTCATATTCTCATAACCACATACATAACATAATCTCATGTAACACATAAATACAACATACTCGTTAACAATAACACATTTTCATGCCAAAATAGACACCGTTTAACACATTATATCGCGTTCATGCTCATCATATTTCAAGTACATCACATAATCATGCCACACCTCATGTGGTTCATATCTCATCACACCATTTACGCCAATCTCATGCGATACACACATGCCACAAGTCATCTATTCACTCAATTCCACTTTCCATAGTGACCAAGTAAGAGTTATAGCGGCATGAGTGTGATTCTGGGACGCTCCCAAATCTTTGCGGTAGATTCCTATGACTCCTATCCGGGTTCATTTTATTAGACTCTTCTAATTCATTGGGTTCATTGGTTTTAGGTTCCAAAATTGATTGCTGTGATCCCACTTTGTAACACCCCCATACACCAAGGTGCCTTACAAAACCCCCTTAGCACATGAGTGGGCTACCATCTCAGTTGCCCGAGGTAGTACATATCAAAACAAGTAATAAAGAAACAATAATTCATTTGACAAATGATATAAGTTAATACATAGTCTCAAACTAGACGGCATACCGTCTAGACCAATAATCTAAACGACAATCATACGACAAAGCAAAGTAATGTCTAAAGCACGACTCTAGTAGACTCTGTGGAAGCTATGACTCGATAGTGGCAGCTTGACCGGACGAGGCTGAGGTCGGCGGCTTTCTTTTCCGGAAGCTCACTTTCGATATGGTCTTTCTTCTCCTTGTGTAACGTCTTAAAGGAAAACATGATTATACTTTTTTCTTGACTTTCTACCTGCTGATCACCTGCTCCCCATTCCCCAATGGATCTTCACAGTTTTATAAAACAATAACGGGGTCAGTATTCGCATATACCGAACAACGTACAAGAGCACAAGGGAAAGAAACCGGAGGGCCACCACAACGGTTACCTCAGTAGACTCAGGTTACCAGCCTGCTCTACAATTCCACCTATTGAACCTGGACCACAGCCACAGGCGTCGAATTTCCATCTTGCCACAGCAAGATAACCCGGAACATTAATTTTCACATCCCTCACTAGGCGGGATAACCACGGGGGCGAACTCGGAGCGTGACCTGTCTCCCAACAAGATCACCAACTATAGTAACCATAGTAACATCGACAACAACTCCCCAATCTCCAATATTATCATAACAGTGACAAACATCATCAATCACATATCGAATATCACATATAACGAATCAACAATCTCATGCTATCAATTAGCATAAACAAATAATGAGTTGGAAACCCTACCTTTTCGCAAATCCGCAACCAATCACAATCAATCTATCAACAATCTTCTTTTATGAATTCCTTCCCTTAAACATGGAATTAACATAATTAATACTACCCCTGGTTTCCCTTTCCCCCAAATCAATTAGGGTTTATAACAATGCATACAAATCATAAAATAAAGATACATACCAATGCAATCGACAAAGTAGGGATAGATCGGCTCCAGCACGGAAAGATTAAAGGTGTTCTTGAGGAATGAGAGAGAGAGGGTTTGAGAAATAGGGTTTTGTAATTAATAAAGGTAAAACTGAATTATGAATCCGACTCCTCTTAATAATTACCTTTAATCATCAGTCCGACTAAGCCCTGAAATCCGCCGTACTCGGTCGAGTACAACATGTACTCGGTCGAGTACAACTTACTCGGTCGAGTGCCGATATCACTCGGCCGAGTACACAAGATTAGAATACCACTAAAGACATCATCCAAATCCACTCGGTCGAGTGGCCTCGACTCGACCGAGCCCCCTATACAAAGAAATACATAGTATTACAGTCTTCCCTCCTTAAGAACGAACTTCGTCCTCAAAGTTCACAACTCATACTCCTACCACACAAACACCCCTACCAACTAACAACACAAGACACCACACAACATATATGCTAAACATATGTCACAACAACACATCACAACACATATGATAAACATATGTCACAACAACACATAACAACACATATGTTAAACATATGTCACAACAACAATATAGGGTAAACATATTCTAAACACATAACAACACATATGAAGTGATGATCAACATACTGAAGATTTTCAAGAAGATTTAGTAGTATAGGTCGTCGTTCAGTAACGGTAATTTCAATAGTAATTTTGGCAAGTAGAGTTATAGTTGTTTTAATAATAACCTTACTTACCAAGCTCAAGGTTATAGGTGAACTTACTATAACCTTGGAGCTGCGATATATAGGGCGGCTGTTTTAATTTTTCAAAACGGTTTTTGAATATAATTTTAAATAATCTTTTTAAATGAAAAGTATTTATAGTAGATTAAGGTTTAAATTTATTTTGTTTGAATATTATTATGATTTCTCGATTGATTAGTAAAACAACTTATGAGTTTTCATGCTATCTAGGGTTTTTATATATATTCAAGACTAAACCCTAATTTAATCTCCTAAAGCCCAACAATGACCTAGGGTTTCACGTGTGGTCAATGCCTATGTGTCGTCGGCACATGTGATGAGCCATAGGTTCAATTAGAGTTTAAGTAAGATGTAAACCTAATATTTTTCTTGTTACACAAGGGAGGCACATGATTTATTAGGGTTTTGAATTTAACCTAATATATTCCTTGTTATTCAAGGGAGGGCACGACTAGAGCTAGGGTTTCTAATAAAAACCTAGTTTGCCTCTCTGCTATAAATACTCATGCTTCCCATGCATTTAATACTAAGCTTTTCATACTAGAAATCTTCCTTTGCAAATATGCTTAATATTTTCAAGTATAATCTTTATTTTGCAAAAACCTTATTTTCGAAAAGCCGCATTATACTCGTGAATTATTATTGAGAAAAACGTTATTGGATAATAGTGTTAGAATTTTTTCTTATACGATCAATTGTGTGAACACCAAGAACAATCAAAACACTTTCCTATTAACGTAAGATAGAATCGTGTTTTTAGCGATACTCAACTTTGAATCGAGTATTTAACGGTATTCAACTTTGTGTTACAACTAGAGTTATTTGTACGAGTGAGTTGATGATTTTTTAATCCATAGTAGGTTATTAATCTAGAAATAGTAGACGTAGGTTTCAACGTGTGAAATTGAACCACTTCAAAAAATCTCTTGTGTCTCGTGTCTTTTTATTTTTTTACGTATTTTATTATTTCCATACACGCTACAAGTATTTAGTTGAGTTGAATTTAATCAATAAAGAAGCTCATTAGAAAGATGAGAGAGAAAGCTCTTTCTTTGTTGATCTAGGATTTTGTGCAAAGGCCAAAATCATCTTTGATTCTCTATCTCTTACAGTAAAATTCAATAGTAAGATAATAGACATTGATAATAGTAATAATAATAATAATATCTAATCATATAATTGAAAGTTAGTTAATAATAGTAGGATGTCGTCTAAATCTCAAAAGAACAAAAATCAAAGTACGAATGTGGTTAATAGGACTCGGGAAATAAAGAGCTCAGCAGGATGTCTTAAACGCATTTCGAAGGGATGATGAGGAAAAGGAGAATACACAGGAAGATAATGAGGAAGGAGGATGTCAACAGGTGGTCAATTGTTCAAAGAGGAAAGAAACTATCAGTAGTGGTAGTAGTAAACTTCCGACGATAGCAGAAGCTGAGGTGGTGGAAAGTGTGAGCAAGTCCATTCTCAAACTTGATGTAACTGACGTGCAAGATGAAATTGAATTCTGGTCTACATTACTGTATGGGTATGTTATGGGTGCTAATCCACCGAAGGGGATACTGGAAGAATTCTTAAGGCGAATTTGGAAGGAGTTCTCCATCACTAAGGTGTCTTTCTTACCAAATGGCCTTTTTGTTGTTCGTTTTGCAAGTATGGAGCATAAAAATCTTGTCTTGGCTCGTGGAATGGCTCTTTTTGATGGTAAACCAGTTATTTTGCGCCCTTGGGATCCTAATGTTAAGATTACAAAGGTTTCTGTGAAAAGGGTTCCTATATGGATTAAATTAGGTGGTTTAGATATGAAGTTCTGGGGTAATAAGTGTCTTGAGAAGTTGGCTTCTCTAATTGGCACTTTTATGAGTATTGATGATATTACCATTAGTCGGGCGTATCTGGGTTATGTACGAATTATGGTGGAGGTGGATATTGATCAAGATTTCCCTGATAAGATCTATTTTCAAGATAAGCAAGGTACTGAGATCTGTGTCCGAGTTGAATATGACTGGATTCCAATCATTTGTAATAATTGTAAAAGAGTTGGGCATCAGGAGGATGTGTGCGGGCGAGGAATTGGGGGGGGGGGGGGAAGAAACAGTCGAGCCAGCCTATTATGCATAAACAGGTCTGGAAAAGGAAAGTGATTCCACAGGTATCACAAGTTGATCCTCTTGAGTTTCCAGCTTTGGTTTCTACTGCTGGGGGAATTCAGGCAGGTTCAAGCACTGTGAGTAATATAACTCCATTGACTAGCCCTCTCCAAAGTGGCCATAGTATGTCTTTTACACCAGCTCGAGTAATATCTAAGCTTACTAGACATGAGTCAAGGTTACCTGAAGATAAAGAGGTCAATTTTATGATGAATTTTAATGCTGCACTATCTGGATGCGCTGAATTGGTGGATAAAGAGGGAGGGAATACCTCATCCTCATCTTATGACTAAGTTTGGTGCTTGGAACATTAGGGGCCTGAATAGTGTTAAAAAGCAAAAAGATGTTATGTGGTTCCTACATCATCATGCTGTTGAACTATTTGGGCTCCTAGAGACCAGAGTGAAACCTGGTTCTATGAATAAAATTATGTCTCAATTCTGTCCTAGTTGGTCTATCTGTCATAATGCAGGGTATCATACTAATGCGAGAATCTGGGTGATTTGGAAGAGTAATAAGGTTAAGGTGGATGTATTGGAGAGTGATGCTCAGTTAATTCACTTAAAAGTTTGTGATGTTGTGACTGATCATATTTTCTATATTACCTTTGTCTATGGGTTCAATAAGTGTGAGGACATGAATGACCTATGGGAGAGCCTCCACATACTGTCTAGGTGTGATCCTTGGTGTGTGATTGGGGATTTCAATAATGTTTTATATTCTAATGAAAGGATTGGACAGATTGTTAAAGATAGTGAAATGGCTCCATTCCAGAGTGCTGTCGAATTATGTGAACTTCAAGAGATGAAAACTACTAGTGCTTTCTTTGCTTGGAACAATAAGCAGCAAAGTGATAAAAGGGTTTTTAGTCGAATTGATAGAGTCCTTATTAATGACAGTTGGTGCAATAGCTGGCCAGATTACTATGCTCATTTCTTTCCTGAAGGATCTTTTGATTATTGCCCTTGTGTTATTGAGTATGGTACTACGGAAATCTTCTCCTAGAGGCCCCTTTAAATTCTTCAATATGTGGACTAGGTCTGAAGATTTCCTGTGTATTTTGAAGAATGGGTGGCAGCAATATGTTTATGGATCTCCAATGTTCAGAGTGGTGAAAAAGATGAAATGTATGAAATTTCAGTTCAAAACTCTTAATAAGAACCTTTATGCTGATATAGAGAGGAATGCATATATAGCTTTTAAAGTCCTTCAGGATTGTCAGATTAAGCTGCAAGGTGACCCAAGGAATATGAGGTTAATGGATATTGAACATCAGGCTAGGAAGATCTTTAGTTTATTGGATGCAGCTCGTGATGATTTCTTGAGTCAAAAGGCTAAATGCTCTTGGGCTAAGGAAAGGGATAGTAATTCCTCCTTGTTCCATCAAGCAATTAGGTAGAGACAAGTTAGGAATAAAGTCTTGGTTATTGAATCAGCTTCAAGTGAGATTTGTAAAGACCCTGATCTAATTATTGAAAGTCCTAGACCTTTAATTAGACTCCTCTAATTAATTCATTAAATTACATTAAGTTAATGATTTAGGATCTAGTTATCATGCATGCAAATATAAAAGCATAAAAGAAAAGATAAGACCAAAACATCCTTACATTGGGATTTTTCGGTTCAATATGGGCACAATAAGAACTCCTTCTTATTGTTCTTGAGCATGAAATTAAGTGGATGATCCTCCAAAAATAACCTCCAAAGTAGAAGGTCTCCTTCTTGTTGCACCCAAGATTAAACCCAAATAATCTTACCTTATTATTAACTAGATAATAAGTAAGATAAATACTACTAATATTATTGTATTACTACACTAGTAATATGTAGAGAATATTAGTATATATGAGAGTTTAGAGAGAAGTTGAGTATTTTAGAGAGATGTTTCAAAACAAGTGAAAAACAAGAAGTCAGTAATGAACAACCAAAAGTGCTCTATTTGAGTCACTTTGGCCGGTCATATTACTCACCAAAAGAGGTGATTTTCTTCCTTATTTTATTGCCATGCAAAGTGGTAATGTGTTGTAGTGAATAAAATGATTTTAGGTTTACTATTCATGTCATAAGCACATGTTGCTTGTGAGTATGAATAAGAGCAACCATCATCACTATCCACTACATACCAACCGGCCATGTGAGCCTTATTTTGTTCCATTTTGATTTTTGATATTTGTCCCACAAATACTTATTAATCATATGCTTAATTATCTTGTATAATTAAGTGTTAATTTGATCATATAACAATTATATGACACAAATAAATGAATAATATGTACTTAACATTTTAAGTAATATTTTACCATTATATCAATATATAATGGGTCCCACAATGCTTAGTTAATTTATTTTACAACTCTTGTAAATATAATTAACTAATTACCTCTATCTCAAAACCTCAACTAATTTAGTAATTTAACGATTAATTACTAAGTTAAATCTTATTTAATCGTATTAAAATAAGATATAAATTTATTAGTCAATTATCGTATAATTGAAAAATAAACTTAATCGAATTTGAGTTCTTAACTCAATTTCTAACAATTAACTCTCGTACATATCGGATATATGTAATGCTCTAATTAAACTGTATCGTATACAAATAATTAGTATTCTATTTGGGTCTCATCCTATAGGTGTGACCTAAAGGGATCAGTTGATTACCGCCGTCATACGATAATAACGTCAAACTCTAGTCAGCCAAGCGTTACCGATTTACGTTAATCAACTGACGTGGAGTAGCAAAATATACTAATCATGCCACGTATATTCCAAATGAGATTTATTATATAAATGCACTATTGTGGAGGACACTTACTCCAACAATCTCCCACTTGTCCGATACAAGTTGTGCATGTAGCAACACTATTGCGGAGGACTCCTCCTCCTACAATATCTCCCACTTGTCTCGACAAATTGTGTGCTACCGATTCTCTTGTCTCTTTTGCGTCACATCCTCCCACTCATTGCAAGGTGTCTTACAGGTCGCACTTGCAATTGAAATTATAAATAGAGTGGGTGTCTCGATCTGGGAGAATAACTGTCTGGCCGGAAAATCTACCAGAGATCTCTTCCGAGCGTGACCACGCATTTCCAGTTACTACTCCTCGAGTGGCCCGAAGATGTTAATACCCAACGTGGGTGGACAATTCCTGTTGACCCATCTTACACTGTACGATGCAGATCACCATGACCCAGAAGATGTCCATCGGCCTCCTTTCACGGCACGACCTAGGACAAAAACCAGTCAATCGAACTACACCGACTCGTAAATGGTCCGCCAGTCTAAGAATCGACTCATAGGATAAAATGAATCCCCTCCGACCAGGCTTCAACAATTTTGATAAGGGACTCTATTATGGTCACTGCCCGACAGAGTGTCTCCACAGTCTGTCTATGTAAACGACCAGTCATCTCCATGACCCCATGGTGCTGAACCAACCATCGATCGACTTACAATCTAGTCACTTCGAGACGTCACCTCAAATGAGTGACTAGGGACAAAACACTAAGTTCATCCTGTTCACTTGAATTGGGTTCAACCTTTCTTTCAACCAATTCGGATAAACAAAGTATTAAAATTTAGTCAAACTAAATAAAGGAGTTTTTAATGAAACTCTAACAATGAATGCGATTATCAAATATTTGGAAAAATTGATACGCTATCAATAATTTCATATCTTATAATCTCTAGCAATTCAGGTATATATTTCAATCCCCATTGAAATGACATGACTATCATGTTCAGCCTGCAAAAGGCATGGCTAATGGATTAGCAATACTTGCATCTTTCCCATCGTTCTGATTGCTATTTCTCTTTGTCTACGTAATCTCATATTACATAAAACTTTCTGAGTACGTGTCTAGGTTTGAATCTAGACTTAGGACTCTTGTCCTAAAGTAGCTCCCACTGTTTTACCAGTATAATGGGATAGGATATACAGCTATATGAACTACTTCTAGTCCTTCCAATACTGTCGAATCCAAACTACTTTCATATGCATCATCATATGATGCAATGTACTCTATTTCCGTTGTGAAATCCGCAATGATAAATTGCCTGGAACACTTCCAGCGGATACATGACATTTATATTTTAAAATGTCACTCCTACTTGGAACCTTTCCAATAGTCTTTTCTGCTTGGAACTCTTCCAACAGATAAATCTTCTATAAAACACAGCCAGCTCGTGATTTCAAATCACTTTGATCAGTTTGGAAACTGAAGTCTGTGTAACCCTTACACGCAACTCATTTTAAACTCCAAACACATGGAACATGTCTTTTAGTCCTTCGCAAGTACTAAGGATGTTCTTTATGGCTATCAAGTGACTCTCACTTGGATTTGATTGCAAATGATTCGTCATACTCAAAGCATGCGAAATGTCGGATTGAGTATACATCACAGCGTATATAATTGATCCCGCAGCGGAAGCAAAAAAGGAATCAATTTATCATGTGTTCAACTTCCTTGAACTAGTCAAAGATCTTATCAATATAAGAATTTTGACTCAACGCTAATATCCTTTTAAATTTATCTCCATAAATCCAGATATCTAAGAGATGTATTCTATTTCTCCAAAAATCTTCCATCATCTAAAATGATCAATATGTCTCCACATATAAGACTGATGCACACCACATTACTCCCACTAAACTTCATGTATAAACATAATTCCTCGAGATATCGAGAAATATTTTACAACATGATTGACACACTAATTCCAACTCTTTAATGCTTACTTAAGACATCCTCTTAAGCTTGCAAATTAACTTAGGATAGTTAGGATCTACGAACCCACAGGTGAATATAAAATATACTACCTCTTCTAGAATCGTATTCAAGAAGGTGGTTCTTGAGGTCCAATTGACATCATACTATTATGATATGCTGTAATCGCTAAGTATATTCGAATGGATCAAAGAATTAAGGTTGGTGCAAAACTCTTTGCCTACCAAGTTATCTTTGAAAACATTTTAATGTTCATCCATGCAAATTTCGATCTTAAAAATCAATTTACATTGAAGAGGTCGTACTTCTTCAAGTAAAATTTACCAGGTCACATACCTGACCATCATGCATGGAGTCCATTACGAATCGTATGACTCTAAGCCATAGCAAGAAGTTGGGACTAAAAACAGTCTTTTATAAGTCACATATTAGAATTCATCACTATTAAGGAGTGATAAAATTCCACTTGACCTCCTAGGTTCCGAAGAAACAACTATTGAACAAGCAATGAGGAAAACGTTTTCGGACGATATGCTCAGTTTGTGGCTCTTGTTTACTTGAAACATTTTCTCCCACTCTGTCTTATCAAGAAATAATCGTAATAATTTTTTTTTTTGAAAGACAGCATCACGAGTCACAAACGCTTTGTTCTTGTGGTCAATGTGGATTATTGAGCACTTGTTTCATTCAAATAACTTATAAATTAGGTACGCTACCTACCCATATCGTATATGGAATGAAATCACACTGTTTTAAATGTGTTTTAATATGGTGGGAAAAGAAATAGCAGACAAAAATATTAAGATACCAAGGTTAGTCAAATGGCTCATTTTGACTTGACAAAGACAAAACCATATCGTATAAGGTTCTGTTTCTCTATTCAACAACACCTTATCTAATAATGTGTGTTAGAGAAGTTAACTTGTGAAACCATTTCACAATACTTTTGGTGAAAATCAAAGTTAATACTTAGATATTTATAGTTACGATTTAGTCGTAAGTTCTTGATCGAATGCTCTTAGTGGTTAACTACTTCTCATTGAAGCTCTTTGAACTTTTCAAAGATTTCTCTTAGTACCTCATTAAGTAGAATCAAATATAATATCTACTTAAATCGATCGTAAATAAAGTGAAATAGTCATAACCATCTCTGGTTGTTTTTGTTATTGGACCACGCATATTCTAATGAAATAGGGCCAATAACTCACTAGCTCGATTTCCTTTTAAATAAAAAAAAGGGCACGAATCATCTTGCCTTGAATACAAGATTCGCACGTACCATAAGATTCAAAATCAGATAGTTTAGGGATAGTTGTCAATACTAGCCTCTTAATGTGCTACACAATCCAGAATTAAGATTAGATTAAGGTCACCAATTTTGAGCCTTTTTCAATCTATATGACAGGTAATTTCTAATTTAGGTCAAGAATATAGTTACCTTTGATTGGTATGGGATAACCATTGACCAATTATAGGCATAAAAAGATACAACGCTTGATCTATTCACAAAAGTGAAAACACTTGTGTCGTACACTAAAGTGGATACTATATTCTTTATTTAGAGGTCATGTACATAATAACGTTTATTAAAGTATACCTCTAAATCTAAAACTAGATTGATTACATTATAACTTTTATATGTCTCTATAGAAATAAAACTCCACATTAGTTATATTCCCCTTGTATGGTCGACATTTAATCATGATTGTCGTCGCACGAATCATTATTATTGCATGTGAATACATTGATGAAAACCATTATATTGTGTGGTATGTTAATACTCAGGGTGTAGTTATTTTTTGTTAAATTGCATTTAGCAAAAATAAAGGTTCGATTCATATAGATAATTTACGGGGTGAAAAAAAAAAAAAGTAACCCAATGTTCTAATATTTAGAAAATTTGGGTCTGGCCTGGGCAGATCTTCTTGTGTCCTACACTGTAAAATAGAATCGTCAAAAGTTGGGTTCGACACCTTGCTTGGGTTTTGACTTTTACTATTCAAAATAGTCTTGCCTTTTTCCCTTGCCTTGTGTCAAAGTCGAGCAAACCTACTCTTGAACCTCGTCTTAACAATTAAGAATATAAACATCATTCTTAGTGCTCCCACTCACTTTCATGAATCCCTACTTAGACAAGTATATTAGAATTATAATGAAGACTATTCTTCATTTCATTCACGGTTTTACCTTCAAAAGGATAAAACTTTCATGAAGTGTCTACGGTTTATGGTTATTCATGATTTCAAATAAATCGATTAACCTAGTCGTCCCAACTGATTTGGCCTCTTTTGAGGTAAGCCTCGATAAGGAGCATTATGACGACATACCAAAATACAAATATTTTCTTTGGAGCAAAAAATTTGATATACCATTGTTATGAGAAGGCGTCACTAAATATTCAAAACGCTTTTGACTAAGTGTGACTTATTCATTTACTCTTCATAAGAGACATTTGCAATGGTGAATATGAGGATCAAAAGAAAAATTCATTTTGTCATTAGCTACGGTGGTTTAAACGGAGATCACAATCAAAATGCTACCGTATAAAATAATGGAAACCTTTTCCACGATTTAACGGATTTACTAGTTCATAGAAGAAAAATAATTGTGATTGCGCGAATAAAAATAAATATCAACGGAAAATAAACATTCATTGCTTATATGTAATTCACTTGTAAAACAATTTTAACAAGTCACTCATATAATGACCCCTCACGAAATTACATAAGTGATTCCAAGACCCATCTTTAGACAAAAAATAGTCATCGCATGCTACCTTTATCTAAAAATGGTAAGTCAATACTTGACTAATTCTACACTTAGAACTCTTGGTTGACGGATTTCTGTTAAATCCATCTCCTAGTCCCAAGATAACGCTTATCTCGTTGAGTCCAACCAATTTTGGCGTGTGACGCATCACCGTACTTACCGAGGTTAAAAAAAGGGAACCCACGAGCGTGTAGCACTAATGAACAGGGTTTAATAGGTGTACTAATTGGTAAGGCTAATCTCAATTTTTTAGTCTGTGAGATTGGGTGGTTGGTTGATGGTCAATTGTGTTATTAATTCCTATAAGCGAACCAAGTCGGTGAATTTGAATAATTGATAAATGGACAAGGAGAATAACATGCATGTTGGCGATTTTGGCATGAGCGGAAAAATAAAGCAAGCAAATAATAAATCCTAGTATGGCCACGTAGCTAATCTAATTAACTAGTAGATTACAAAATCGGAAACCAACTCCTTGGCCCCTAGCCTCTTCATGGCACCGTCTTTTGGAACACCGACTTCGGGAATCTCCGTCTTCATAATAATTAATTACAAAAAGATACAAATAAAATTTCTATTATACATTTGATCTAAAAATGAAATTAAATTATTACAAACGGCGATACGAGATCGCAAATAAAATTACAACGAATCGGTATTCCCGTACATTACGGGTAATACCGATTAAAATAATCTAGGCCATACTAGGTACAACTTGCATTAAAAATTAAATAAATGACATTCATTCATTCAAAAATAACAACATAAATAAAATGCTGTAAAAATCATGCCAAAATCGCCCTCGATACTAATCATGCTCATTCTAGCTCGGTTTTATGGATTTTATCGATTTTTACCCATTAAAAATCCATAATCAACACTTAAATCGTATTTAAGCTCAAACTAATTGTCTTAACTGATTTAGAATTCAAAATTAGTCCCCACTAACTTTGTTTATATTTAATTAGTTTGAATTGATCGTATTTGCTAAATATAGAGGTTTAATCATACAATTTATGAAATAAACCCAAAATATAATATAAAAATCATAAAAATTTGAAACAAAAAATTTGTACATTCTGGAACATTTCCAGGAACTCTAAAAACAAGAAAAATTTGCCCAAAAAGTTTGAATAAATTTTATGAGCAAATAACTTAATATTCAACGGGTTTATCAAATAAAAACCATTAAATATAGTAAAATAGTGAAAAAAATTATAAAATTTCACCAAGATGATATAAATAAGATTATAAAATGTACAAAAAATTTTCAAGATCAGAAAATGTCGTTTCAATTTTATGATCATAATAATCTCACTTTATTGACTTTTATCTTATAAAAATCAATCATCATGCAAAACTTACTTACAAGTCACGAAATTTTACATACAGTATTTAAAAAATGCATGTGAGATCATATCAAAATTTCATGACCAGAATCAACATGCAACTATTTTTAGTTAACTTTTAACATAAAATATGCATATTAACATGATTTAAAGGCCATAAATCAAAATAAATAGCAAATTAATCCATAAAATCACCAAATTTGACCAAAACAATTTTGAGGTCATTAGGTATGCATGCAAATCAAAAATTTCGTGCAAACCAATTTTGAACACAAATTTTCAATTTTACCCAAGTTATCGTATAACTCGATTTTAATGCTTAAAATCGACATGCATGTAACAATTGAGCTCTGATACCACATGAAAGTCCTAGACCTTTAATTAGACTCCTCTAATTAACTCATTAAATTACATTAAGTTAATGATTTAGGAT
>JAIUZE010007101.1:0-12224 GCA_022085475.1 Heliosperma pusillum | reverse complement strand
CGTACATATCAAATATATGTAATGCTCTAATTAAACTGTATCGTATACAAATAATTAGTATTCTATTTGGGTCTCATCCTATAGGTGTGACCTAAAGGGATCAGGTGATTACCGCCGTCATACGACAATAACGTCAAACTCTAGTCAGCCAAGCGTTACCGATTTACGTTAATCAACTGACGTGGAGTATCAAAATATACTAATCATGCCACGTATATTCCAAATGAGATTTATTATATAAATGCACTATTGTGGAGGACACTTACTCCAACAGCATCAAGCATTAACATCATCAAACTTATCTTACTACCTTTCCTTATAGTTACAATCAATCATCAATATAGGGTGAATTTAGATCTACACCATTTTCCTCAAATCACAAATTCATTCTAACAATCACTAATATTCCACAAAATTCAAAGTTCTTCCGACCGAGTATAATATACCACAAACAAATGGGTATGGCATCCACAAGAAGTATACGAGGAGTGTCAAATATTACAAACTAAAGTATGAAATACAACAAAGAGACGAAGTCTCTCAAAATGTTATAAATGTCAAAGTGTTTAGCAAACTAGCTAAAATCGTCTAGAGGTGAGGTGATTCATCCAGGGACAACGCCCGCTAGCTCACACCCAAACCCAAAATACCAATCAAAAAGCCATCCAATCAAGCAACCTATTCATCCATGAAAAACATGAACGCCACAGTCAGTGGGGAGTAACTCCGGGTTCTCCCAGCCATATCACATTAAACGTACATAGAAGGAAATACAAAAGTAGAAGCATGCATATATAGATATACATGTGAAATACGATAAGGATAAATAGGCAATTCAATATACAATGATAAGAGCAAAAGAGGTACAAGTCCGAATCCATCATGTTATACAAAGACCCGGGGAAGACACTCTTAGGCAACCGAATACGCTCACTAGGGCTTGCATCTCACCGTTAGAGGTATAAGTTTGATAAGATTGAGACTCGACAAACAAACCATGCCAAGTCATGCGATGATCACAATAAATCCATCATATTATCATCCATTCAAACATACCAATACATTGACGATGCCAAGTCTTGCAATGACCATGAATAAAATCATGAAATCACGCATCCAAGAACAACGACACCAAGACGACATCTCTCACGGTAAATGAAACGCACTAGCACCGTGTACATGGCAAGTATGATTAAAAGGCATCCACGAGATCACATTTCCCTGAACGCATACACGATGCAACATTTCGTATATGTGGAATAATTTCCTCATGGTAGCACGACGATACTACTACGGTCCTAGTTAAAACCTGGCAAGAATTATCGGATACATTTTCCGATTCGACATGAACGATAACATTTCGCATCCAAGACTCGGTTCAATCATGAGGCCGAGTTTTTACCCCAAATTCGGCTTGTTAATTTAAAGCAATCACCGAACGAAAAGAGCGGGGAAAAGAGCAACAAGCCCAAACAAACGGTACGGCTACATGAAATAACACCACCTCGCAAGTACACAACATTTGACGGCCGGGTCGATCAACGCATAGCGTTCGCCTCCCAACAACGTCGACGTATGCCCACTAACACATGCATTTAAGCAGTAGGATACCTCCCTGTTCCGACATTCCAGCCTTACAAACGTGGAGGTAACCAAGGGAATGAGAGTACAAAGCACAATACAAAATAGTGCTCAAACCGTATCATTTGTAAAAACCGACTAAAAGTGGGACATACCAAAAACCGTCACAAAACATGAGAATAGGGAATTATATAAACTTAACTATGATAAAAATGAATCAATACATGATACGTAAGCATTAGAACGAGTTTATGAAGCATAATGAATAAAAACATAGATCACCTCTCCAAAACAACGTTGTTTGGAAACCAACGAAAATAAGGGTCCACTTCAAACGATCATAACTATAGTTCTAGACATGCAAATACAGAAATTCCAAATGGAGGTGATATCTTATCCTCTTACGGTTCCAACGGGATGTCACAAGCTCAAAACAAGCAAGTAACGAAGTAGATATGATCATTTTACGAAAAGGGGTCAGTGAAGGAAAATTGCAGTCGGCCGCGCGTAACGCAGCCAGCGCCACCACGTCGCAGCCTGCGTCCTACGACGCAGCCTGCGTCCCACGACGCAGCCAGTGTCCTACACGGGATTCAGGCACAATCAAATCCCAACAATTTATCAACCAAAAATCCTCATTTATCATCACAAACCATCAATTCTCATATCAATTAACAACTAACAACAACCAACAACAACAACACAAATCCTAAGCATACTAACCATAATCTAAATACAATTACTAGCCTAGAAAACACATAAAACACGTAAATGATATCGAGTAACCCTTCACCGTTACCTTTTCCACTAGATAGCAATCTTTGTCGGGGTCTAGAAAGTCTCCACCTAAACAAAGACGACAAAAGATGAATATAATTCACCTTTGAGAAAGACGGAAAGTTTGAAAAGCGAGAAAGACGGTAATTTTATTATCAATATGGATAGAGGAAGATAAGAGGGGAAGAATAAGACGAACTTACGTGAATTTGAGCGAGTAACGAAGGAGTAGCGACGAATCTAAGACAGATCAAAAATGGAGGCAAGGTTTTATGGGGTTTTCTTAGAGAAGAAGGAAAGTTTGAGTTGTGTTTGTGTGAGTATGAATTAGGTTAGGAGTAGTATGAGGGAGTATAAGGGAAAAAGTCAAGAAAAAGTCAAAGACGGCTTAAGACGGGTTTTACTTGAAATCTCGCGGAAATTCCAAATACGAACTCGGAAATTCTAAATTCGACTCGGAAAATTAAATTCTAAATTAAAACTAAATTTCGCTGAAAAGTGTCCGTAAAATATTTTTACTAGAAAAATTGGGTACATTTGCGGGTGTTACACTTTACGTGCATGAAAGTCACTGTGGATGATTCATGCTTGTGGCAAAAGAGGTTTGCACACATTAGTCCAACAATTTTAAAGAAACTCAAATTGTGGGATTTAGTTGAGGGTTTACCCTCAATCAAATTCGAACAAGAGAAAATGTGTGACTCATGTGCCCGTTGTAAACAAGTTAGATCTTCATTCAAACCAAAACGAGTAGTAAGTACAGAGCGTCCACTTGAGTTGGTACACATGGATTTGTGTGGACCTATGAAAGTCAGAAGCCGTGGTGGATCGAGGTACGTATTCGTCCTAGTCGACGACTACTCAAGGTATGTATGGCCTATCTTTCTATTTACTAAAGATGAAACTTTCGATGAGTTTGTAGTACTAATGAAGCTTGCCCAAAACAAGTATGATAAAAAGTTAGTTTCCATTCATACGGGTCATGACACCGAATTTGATAATCAAGCCTTTATAGAATATTGTAGGGAGAATGGTGTAGGACATAACTTTTCTGCACCACGAACCCCACAACAAAACGGTGTCGTGGAACGTATGAATAGAACATTAGAGGACATGGCCCGCACTATGCTTTTGTGTAGTGGCCTTCCTAAGAATTTTTGGGCCGAAGCCATTAGTATTGCATGCTATGTTCACAATAGAGCTATGATTAGACCTATTCTCAAAAAGACTCCCTATGAACTTTTAAGAGGGAGAAAACCCAATATAGCTCACCTTCGTTGCTTCGGGAGTAAATGTTTTGTCCATAATAATGGAAAAAGTAATTTGAGCAAATTTGATCCACGAAGTGAAGAAGCTGTGTTTGTTGGCTATTCTAATCATAGTAAAGCCTTTAAAGTTTTTAACAAAAGAACTTTGTGCATAGAAGAAAGTGTTCATGTTGTATTTGATGAAGATAATGTGCCTGAGCAAGTTGAACAGAATGAAGAAGAAGAAGACATGAATGATCCAGACTTTCGCCTCTCAAGGGAAGACGCGCCAGAAACTAGTGAAGAAGTTATTGAAGGAATCAATGATGAACTTGATAAATCCGCAAATGACCTTGAAAAGAGAACTGAGACAATTGTTGATGATACGAATGTCTCTTCTCAAAATAAGGAAAATGAAACCGAAGTTATAGCTGATGATGCTATAACTTTGAACTCAAATCAAGATGATGTAACTAAAGTTGTACCAACTTTGGCTATAACCCCAGAGTCCAACTCAGGGGGAACCAATCTTGATTATGAATCATTTGAGGAAAGTGATAGTTCATCAGATGATGATGAGCCTAAGAACTCTAAGAAATTGAAATATAAGAGTTCTTATCCTATGGATATATAGTATCCTAGGAAGTTTGAATAAGGGAGTTCAAACTAGGCGAACACTAAATAACTTTTGCTCATTCTATTCATTTATGTCTACCATAGAGCCTACCAACATCAAAAAAGCAATTGCAAAATCCGATTGGATCGTAGCAATGCAAGAGGAGCTTCAACAGTTTGAACGTAATAAAGTCTGGCACCTCGTGCCACGACCCTCTAATCGAACTGTGATTGGTACTCGATGGGTATTCAAAAATAAATTGGATGACTCGGGAGTTATAGTTCGTAACAAGGCTCGTTTGGTCGTTCAAGATTATAATCAACAAGAAGGGATTGATTATGACGAGACATTCACACCAGTAGCAAGACTTGAAGCTATTCGCTTGCTCATCGCCTTCGCAGCTCATAAAGGAACGAAACTATTTCAAATGGACGTTAAGACTGCATTTCTTAACGGTTATTTGGAAGAAGAGGTTTTTGTTGAACAACCTCCTGGATTTCTGAACAGCAAATTTCAAAACCATGTTTTTAAACTCGATAAAGCTTTATATGGTTTGAAACAAGCGCCTAGGGCTTGGTACGACAGATTGTCAAAATTTTTATTGCAAAACAATTTTAAAAGAGGATCTGTCGACAAAACCCTATTTCTAAAATCCGAGGGTTCTGATTTACTTGTTGCTCAAATTGATGTAGACGATATTATTTTTGGTTCTACTAACAATAAATTGTGCAAGTATTTTTCAGATCTAATGACCTCAGAATTTGAAATGAGCATGATGGGAGAATTAAAATTCTTCCTAGGATTGCAAATTCAACAAACCAAAGAAGGAATAAAGATTCACCAACAAAAATATGTCAAGGAGTTAATCAGAAAATTTGGTATGGAGAACGCTCATCCTATGGACACACCTATGGTAACTGATAAAAAGTTGACCTTAGCCGAAAATGGTAAGTCTGTAGATGAGACTACATATCGAGGTATGATTGGCTCTTTATTATAATTAACTGCAAGTAGACCTGACATTATGTTCAGCGTATGTGTTTGTGCTACATTTCAATCATGCCCTAAAGAGTCACATATGATTGCAGTTAAACGTATCTTGAGATATTTAATTGGTACATCTAATTTATATTTGTGGTATCCACTTGAGTGTAATTTCGATCTAGTAGGATATTCAGATGCAGATTATGCAGGATGTTCTTTAGATAGAAAAAGTACCTCTGGGTTTGCTACATTTGTTGGACCATGCATAATTACTTGGGGCTCAAAGAAGCAAAATTCGGTTGCGTTATCTACTGCAGAAGCCGAATATATCGCTGCAGGACTGGTATGTTCTCAACTACTATGGTTAAAGCAACAACTATGTAACACCCCACGTTTGTTGAAGAGGTCCATTGATAGGCTTAAATGACTAGTGCTTAAAGGGTTTGAAAGTACTACTCATATCAACAAAGTGCACTTTCTTTTCTGGTCATCCATGCAAAAGAACTCAAAAGTTAAGCGTGCTTGAATGAGAGTAGTCTTGGGATGGGTGACCTCCTGGGAAGGTTCCCGGGATGTGCATGAGTGAGGACAAAATGCGCTGGAAAGGACCCGTGTTGATCTGTGGGCCATGTACACAGCCTGGAGAGCTATCATGAGTGACCGCTCCCGACCCAAGGTTTGGGTCGGGGTGTTACAAATGGTATCAGAGCAACCCTGCGACCGTGTGGTGAGCCTGTGGTCGGGAGTACCCGGGTCACCCACCTAGCGGGGGAGGATTCTGGGTGAGCGGTTATGCTCCCAGGCGCAACGAGGACGTTGCGTTCTTCAAGTGGGGGTGATTGTAACACCCCACGTTATTTGAAGAGGTCCATTGATAGGCTTATATGACTAGTGTTTAAAAGGATTGAAAGTACTACTCATATCAACAAAGTGCACTTTCTTTTCTGGTCATCCATGCAAAAGAACTCAAAAGTTAAGCGTGCTTGACTGAGAGTAGTCTTAGGATAGGTGACCTCCTGGGAAGGTTCCCGGGATGCGCATGAGTGAGGACAAAATGCGCTGGAAAGGACCCGTGTTGATCTGTGGGCCATGTACACAGCCTGGAGAGCTATCATGAGTGACCGCTCCCGACCCAAGGTTTGGGTCGGGGTGTTACAACTATGTGATTACGGTGTTAATGTTGGTTGTATGCCTGTTTTCTGTGATAATACGAGTGCTATTGTTATTTCTAAAAACCCAGCTCAGCATTCTCGTACTAAGCATATAGACATTAGACATCATTTTTTGCGTGACCATGTAGAAAAGGGCAACATTAAACTCGATTTTTGTAGTACTGAAAATCAATGGGCTGACATTTTAACAAAGGCGTTAGCGAGAAGACGTTTTGAGATTTTGCGGTTGGAAATTGGTTTAACCGATAGCAATTAAATTCGTCATATTTATTTTGTGAACCTGCATGACTGGTTAGAATAAGACGAGATTGTATGATTGTGTCCGCATATTTCATTGCTAGTATATTTGTGTTCAATATTATATATTTTACGTGAGTATCTTGTATATTAAGTGTTTTATGGAAATTGAATTATGAACCACATATTTGACAAAAACCTATCTTATTCACTTTCCTAATCAAACCAAAATTCTACCCAAGTATTTTATATTGGCCGAAATTCTACAACACAAACAACTTACCATATCTTTTTATTTACCTAATCCTATCCTTACCATATCTCCAAAATTAATTACCTAAGATTCCTTTCCCTACCCAAATTCAAAAACAAAAAAAAAACAAAAAAAAAAGGGGAAATTGGACTCTAAAGAGCCGACACATCACATGTGTCAAGTACAAAAGTACACCACCTAAAACCACTTTTCATAATTACCTATTCCTATCACTATCAACTTACATCACCATCAAAACTTTCACCAATTTTCTTTCTTTTCTCTCTTCCTCACGGCAACAACAACAATAACAATAAAAAATTTACCCATCAATTTCAAGCTTCAACAATGGCTTCCACAAGATCAAAAATTACCAAAAACCCAAACTCAAAAACTCCAAAACTTCAAAACCTAGCATTCCCACTAATCCTTCTCCTAACCCAAAACAAAAATCACCAAATATGACCCAAACCGAGTCGGGTTCGGTCCTTGAGGGTACTAAGAGAAGAAGATTGAATAAGGGAAAGACTAGAGTTCAAGAAGAAGCAATGACAGAGCCCATTGGCACAGTTCCCGAGGTGACCACACGGACCACGGTCCGGGATTTTTCGCCTCAAGAGACGGCTTCCGGGCTTGACAAGCTTCGTTTAACAAAAGATGAACGAAAGTTAGTCAACCGGGTTGCTAAGTACGGTATACATGGAGGTCGTAACTATCCGAAAGCATAATGTGAAAATTATGAGGCTTTGGGATTTTTTAACGATTTTCTAAATTTTCAAGAATGGGAAACCGTGTCACGTTTTTCGGGTCCAGTTTATCTGATTGAGGTAATTCAGTTTTCCGCTTCTGTTTCTATAACTTCGGGAGTGTTGAATGCCGTTGTTAATGGCCGTTCAGTTTCGATCTCCATGACTGATTTTTGTACTCTGTTTTTGGTTCCTTATGATGGAAACAAAATTGACACGAGTACGTCATGGGACGAACTATCGGTCCGGCAAAGTTGGAGGTGAAGCGGTATTTTGATGATGGGGCTACTTTATCTAGTTGTGTTTTGGCGGGGAATGTGTCCCCAAAATTGAAGTTTATGTTGAATTTTTTGTGGAACACGGTTATTCCGCGTCGGGGAGGACGGGATAAAATTGCTTGTTATGAGATGTTGGTTGTGAAAAATTGGTTGGAGGGTAACCGGGTTAATCTTCCTTTTCTTGTATTTTCTCGTATCTCACAAACTGCTTTTTCGGTAACCGAGGATAAAGTTTACTCGACCCTTGATTTACCTTACGGAATGTGGGTGTCACGGCTACTTGAGTCGAAAGGGGTTGTTGATTTGGATAGTTATGGTGTTACCTTAAAGGATGAAATGTGTGATACGTTCTTGAAATTTATGAAATTGGAGGCTTGTGGTCCGGAATTGATGTTTATGACCAAGGGTGGTTCAGGTATGGTGAAACCGGTGGGGGTTGATTTTTCGGGGCTCGAATCTAAGTTGGATGTGTTTATGGGTAAAGTGATGGAGCGCCTTGATGCGCAAGATAAGAAGATTGATGCGGTTGTTGACAAAATTGTCAAAACCGTGGCAATGGGGTCCACTAGCTCCACCCGTGACCATGGTGGGTCGGGTGTGAGTAGTGAGTTGAGGTCTTGGATGACGGGTGTTGATGCTTGCCTAGTAAAATTAGAGAGGAATGTTGTCGATATTCGACAGGAAATGTTTAGGCAAAGGGATCGGATGCAATTCGTGGTGAGCCAAGGAGGTGGTGAAGAGCGGTCCGGAAATGCGTGAGGGGATGCACACTATATTTGATGCGACGGAGGGTCTTTCTTTGAAGGTTCGAAACTTCGATGTTTGCCTCACCGCCCAAGCTACTCATGTGTCGACGTGCCTTGATCACCTTTCTACTTTCGAGTACCGCACCCGACCCGATTACATTAACCCCAACATCATCCGACAACCCAAAATGCCTTGATCTTCTTACCTTTGCTTGTTTGTTTCTTAAACTACTTAACCATTCGGCCCATTTTGGCTTTTCATACTCTATTCTATTCGGCCCAAATGGTAACTAACAATATTATTGTGGTTTGTAGTTTTTAATTAACATTTGATATTTGATTTTGCTTCTTATATATCGTTTAATATTGCGTATTTTGCATATCTATTTCTTGCCTTGAAGTATGTTATTCTAGTCATTTTATATCCTTGTTCTTGTCTTTTCAATTATGCCAAGAGGGGGAAGAAATGATATGATTTGAGTCTTTGCTTAAGCTAGCTCCTTGTCAAGACTCGTTATCTCTTAAAGTCTTTCAAGTTATAACATTGGCTAAGTTGTTATGTTCTTGCGATCAAAGTTGCTATAACTTTGGAGTGCTTTGTTGAGGGGGAACCATACTTAGTCACAATGTTAAGAGGAAATCATAAGAGACTTGTCATCATCAAAAAGGGGGAATTTGTTGGACCAATTTTATAGTTTTGATAATGACATGTGCTTACTTGATAATGTGCTTTACTTGAATATATCATATGCGTGTAATTGTGTGCTTTAGTCTTATTATAGCTAGCAACAATTATTAGAAGAAAGATCAAAGTTAGGCATAACTTTGACAAAGAATGTGAGACAAAGTTATAACAACTTCAGGAATAACTTTGAAAGTTTACATGGAAGTTATAGCTACCCAGTCATAACTTTAAAGAAAATCGCTACAAGCAAGATCTACTTCAAATAACACAAGACTCAAGATGGAGGGTCTTTGTGATCAAGATGAAGAGATGATCCGTATACTGAAGATCTTTGTGAAGATTAGATAGTATAGGTCGTCATTTGGTAACTATTCCATTCGAGAGATTTTATGTTCAAAGTTATAGCTTTAGCCTATAACTTTGGATGATAAATGTTGATGAATGATTTTGGAAATAAAATGATTTAAATATTTTCAAAAGTGAAAGAGTATTTTTATATTTATCAAAAGTTTTAAATGAGAATATATTTATGAGATTCTATTGGTTAGTAATACAACTTATGGGTGGTCATGCTACCTAGGGTTTCTAATATATTCTATCTCAATTTGTTGTTAACCTAATAAGCCCACCTAGGTTTGAGCCATCTAGGGTTTCGTGGAAACCTAGGTTTGTGCCACCTTGGGATGCGTGCCTCCTAGGGTTTCGTGCAGATGGTGGAATTCGGCCAACCTAGGCTTGTTTCCTTGTTTACCTTAATCTAGGATTCTATTATATCTTTACAACAATATTTTGAGATATAAAGATAAATATATTTCTATAAGATCAACCAAATAATATTTTGATATAAAGATATTTCTAAAAGATAAGAAAATATTATTTTATGATATTAAAGATAAATATCTTTCTTAAATATTAAGCTAGGGTTTTAGATCTACTATGCTTTTATTATAAATACTCCTTCACATCTCAATTGTTGAACAACACGACATATACACGAAATACACAAGCAATCACACAGCACACATAATACTTGTGTTGATTTTCCAAAATCGTTTTAAAGCAAACCTTTGAGCAATTATTTATTATTTTTAGAGTTTGTTTTTCAAAATAGTCGTGCATCAATTATTATTAATCGCTTGAGCCAAATACGTTATTGGATAATAGTACATCATTATAAGCTTACAATTCTTTAACGAAATTTGTGTGAGTTATATTGTACTTTCTTATTAGCGTAAGATAGTATAGAGTATTTAGCGATACTCACCTTGAGTTATAATCATAGTGTTGATTATACGAGTGGGTTGATAATTTTTGTAATCCGTAGAAAGGTACTAAAAATTATTAATCGAGAATAGTGGACGTAGGTTTCAACGTGTGAAACTGAACCACTTCAAAAATCCGTGTGCCTCTCTCTACTCTCTTTACTTTTCGTTATTTCGTTACTTGCACTTACTTTGATTAATTAATTAGTTGATTTTAATTCATAAGATCAAATAATTAATTACATATCATATAAATCGAAAAAGTGGGGCTAGTTTTTAATACTCAATTCACTCTCCCCCCCCCCCCCCCCCCCTTCTTTCGTATTTGATCAATGACCTCTACAATTTTTATCAGAAATTCGACCCACCAGTTAGTAAAGACCTTGTGCTTTTGGGGTTAATCGAGGACAAATAATGGGGCCAATGGTACACATTCTATCTTATTGGAGTTGTGTTACGACGGTGATGATGTGGGAAATCGGTATTACCACAACACAATTATTATAGGATTATAACGAAAAGTAATAATTTGATTATTGAGTCATAAACGAAAACAAAGAAAAATATATAGAAATCAACCTCCGGTCCTAGCAATAGGTGTAAAGAACAGAGATATCAAGGTAGATATCCTCCTAATCGTTGCACCCAAGATGCTCTGAGAAATACCCTTTTCTTTTGCTAGAAAGAGAACCTCGTACACGATCTCACAAATGAGAAGGAGGTTTTGTGTTTTTGTGAAAAGTTACTGTTAACTTTTTCTTTTTGTGATGTGTGAATCTGATAGATGGAGGCTCAAGTGAAAAACAATTAGGTTAGAATTTTTTTTTTCTTCTTCTTGTTGCATCTCACGGCTCCTTAGGGTTTTATATGGGGAGATTTTGTCTCCTCAAAATAACTACCCATTGACTAAAAACCGAGTGTATCTGGATACTTTCGTTTTTGGTCATTTTAGCTTCCAATATAATGTAATATATTATAATCGTCGTTTTACATGGAGCGACATTATAATACATCATTAATTATAAATATCCGTATATTTATAATTTGCCAATTAATTATAACGGTTTATGTTTAATTAGCTTACATTATATACAACAATTAAATATAACATTTTATATTCAATTTACGAATTACAGTTAATTCGTCTCAGCTAACTATATTTAATCATTATTAAATAATCTGTCATCATCACATTGACTAACCTTTTAGTCAAATATACTGACTAACCTTTTAGTCATATAATAGGGTATCAATATGATTATTTTCTCAAATAATCACATCTCTCAAACACATCCTTTAGGTGTGACTTTTAGGGACCAGTTGATCACCGCCATCTGTATGACAATAACGTCAAACTTATCTAGCAAGCCAACCGTAAACGTTAATCAAATGATTATTATACAAAGTATACCCTATGAACCTACAGAGATTTATTTATGTTATTGCACTAACTGTGGAGGACACTAGCTCCAACAATCTCCCACTTGTCCGTACAAGTGTATGTGCGATAACCGATTCTCATATCCATAATAAATTTCTCCCACTCAATGTAAACCAATTTGCAAAGTCCGTAGTCACAAAGGTCGTAGTTTACAAGTGATCAGTATCAAGAGTGGTTTCCCCCGACTAGACGAGAACTT
>JAIUZE010007099.1:0-13067 GCA_022085475.1 Heliosperma pusillum | reverse complement strand
GACGACGTTGTTGGGAGTTGAACGCTATGCGTTGTTCGACCGGCCGTCAAATGTTGTATACTTGCGAGGTGGTGTTATTTGCATGTAGCGTACCGCTTGTTATGAGGCTTGAGCTATTTTTCCGCCTCTTTCGTGAATTGATCTACCGAATTTGGGGTACTCGGCATATATATTGTAAGCCCGAGTCTTGGATGCGAAACGTCATCGCGTGTCGAATCGGAACATGATTTATCCCGAGAGTCTGGCCAGGTTTAGACTAGGACCGTATTATTATCGTCGTCCTAACGGAGGAAATTAGTGCACATATACGAAATGTAGCATCGTGTATGAGTTCAGGGAAATGCTTATCCCGTGGATGCCTGTTAATCATACTTGCCATGTACACGATGCTAGTGCGTTTCATTTACCGTGAGAGTTGTCGTCTTGTGTCGTCTTTGAATGCGTGATTTCATGATCTTGTTCATGGTCATTGCATGATTGGACACCGTCATGGTCTTGGTTCGTGAATGGATGATAATATGTTGGATTTGTGTAATCATCGCATGACTTGACTGGTTTGTCTGTCGAGTCTCAATCTTATCAATCTTATACCGCTAACGGTGAGATGCAAGCCCTAGTGAGCGTATTCGATTGCCTAAGAGTGTCTTTCCCGAGTCTTTGAATATCATGATGAATTCGGATTTGTGCCTCTTATGTTCTTATCACTATCTATAGAATTGCCTATCTATTCTTATTGCAATTCACATGTATATATATATGCATGCTTTACTTTTGTATTTCCTTATATGTACGTTAAAGGTGATATGGCTGGGAGAACCCGGAGTTACTCCCCACTGACTGTGGCATTCATGTTTTTCATGGATGAACAGGTTGCATGCTATGGATCACTTTTTGGATCTGATATTTTGGGGTTCGGGTGTGAGCTAGCGGGCGTTGTCCCTGGAAGTTCACCTCTAGACGATAGTAGCTAGTTTTTGTTAAACACTTGTTCTTTGCTAACATTTTAAGAGACCCCGTCTCTTTATTGTATATTCCGTACTTAGTTTGTAATATTTTGACACACCTCGTGTTATTTAACTTGCATGTATAAAAGTTTTAAAAAAACTACCTATTTCCGCATTATAATTCACATGCTTGTTTGATTTATTATTCCGCATTCGCGAGGGTTGTCTCACCAGGAGTTCATTGACTTCAAGAAAGGTGAGTTGACGGTCCAAGAGTTCACTACAAAGTTCAACACATTAGCTCATTTGGGCTCCTAGGCTTATCAAAGACGATGAAGATCGAGCTTTATATTACCACAACAAATTGAGTGCCTTGTTACAAAGTAAAGTGAGGAGGAACTCCGTGTCCTTTTATGACAACCCTCGCGAATGCGGAAATAAAACATACAAGCATGTGATTTAATTAGCGGAAATACGGTATTTTAAAAACCTTTATACATGCAAGAAAGAAAATACGAGGAGTGTCAAATATTACAAACTAAAGTACGAAAATTATAGTACAACAAAAGACGTAGTCTCTCCAAATGTTATCAAAGTAAAAGTGATTAGCAAACAAGCTAACTAAAGTCTAGAGGTGTTTCATCCAGGGACAACGCCCGCTAGCTCACACCCGAACCCAAAATACCAAGCAAAATGCAATCCAATCAAGCAACCTGTTCATCCATGAAAAACATGAACGCCACAATCAGTGGGGAGTAACTCCGGGTTCTCCCAGCCATATCACATTAAACGTACATAAAAGGAAATACAAAAGTAGAAGCATGCAAATATAGATATACATGTGAAATACGATAAGGATAAATAGGCAATTCGATATTTAATGATAAGAGCATATGGAATACAAATCCGAATTCATCATGTTATACAAAGACTCGGGGAAGACACTCTTAGGCAACCGAATACGCTCACTAGGGCTTACATCTCACCGTTAGCGGTATAAGTTTGATAAGATTGAGACTCGACCAACAAACCATGCCAAATCATTTAAATGATCAATCATATAATCATTCATGTAATCATCCATCCAAACACAACGACACAATGACGACATCTCTCACGGTAAATGAAACGCACTAGCACCGTGTACATGGCAAGTATGATTAAAAGGCATCCACGAGATAAACATTTCCCTGAACGCATACACGATTCAATTCATTTCGTATATGTAGACTAATTTCATCCTGGTAGAACGACGATAATAATACGGTCCTAGTCTCAATCTGGCCAGAATCCCGAAATCACATTTTCCGGTTCGACATGCGATGACATTTCGCATCGAAGACTCGGTCAATCATAGACGCCGAGTACCCCAAATTCGGTCGATACTTCACGAAAGAGGCGGAAAAGAGCACAAGACTCATAACAAGCGGTACGCTACATGCAAATAACACCACCTCGCAAGTACACAACATTTGACGGCCGGGTCGATCAACGCAAAGCGTTCGCCTCCCAACAACGTCGTCGTATGCCCACTAACACATGCAATTAAGCAGTAGGATACATCCCCGTTCCGAAATTCCAGCCTTACGAACGTGGAGGTAGCCAAGGGAATGAGAGTACAAAGCACATAACAAAATAGTGCTCAAACCGTAACATTTGTAAAAACCGACTCAAAGTGGGACATAACAAAAACCGTCACAAAACATGCGATACAAGCGAATGAAATATCATATATTCGAAACATTTATATTTAAAGTCATTACGTAAATTTATACGATAAATGAACCATCAGAAATATTATAAATGAAATCGTAAACAAGAATAACAAGAACCTTCCAGCAGGTGCCAGCCGGTCAGGTGGACCGGCTGCCGGCCACCCGGCTGGTACCAATAATCATACGAAAACCAACATGAAAATAGAGTGTGTCCCAGCCGGTCAAAAGGGCCGGCTGCCGGTTTCCCGGCTGGGACCAAAGGCATATGAGAAAAACCAATGAAAAGTAGGGGTGTCTCTGCCAGTCGGCTGACCGGCTGCCGGTCGGCCGGCTTAGATCAACTTCATGCTCCAAAATTTACGTAACATGCAATATTATACAGCCACTGCCCCAGCCGGTAGGCTAACCGGCTGCCGTTTTTTTTGTCTCATTTTCTATTTTTAGATCTTATTTTTTTGTGGTTGGTAGAGCAAAGGTGATATTATTTGTGGTGATTATTTTTTCATTATCTAAAGTTGCTGGACTAAGTACACAGAAAACGTTACACAAAAAAGGATTGAAGTTACACAAAAAACACTGAAGTTACACAAAAAAACATTGAAGTTACACTAATAAGGACTAAAGTTAGACTAATAAGGACTGAAGTTACACTAATAAGGACTGAAATAACACTAGTAACGACTGAAGTTACACTAAAGTTATACAAATAAAGATTTATCTTTCACTTGTAAAGATTAAAGATACACTCATAAAAAGATAATCGATATCACATTTTAGCATGAAGTTACTCAAATAATGGTTGAAGTTACGCTCGTAAAGACTTAAGTTACCTTATAAAAAAACTAAAATTACATAAACAAGTTATATTTTGTAGTCAAACTTATTTCATTCGCAATGTCGGGAAACGATAACGAGGTACGAACTCCCGCACCACAACTCACCACCGTATCATGGCTAAGATCCTTCATGGATCGATACTAACTCGAAAATAATGGTTCAAATTTCGTGGATTGGAATGTGCAAGTTTGCCTAGCCGCCGAAGGTGATGGTAAGCTTAGTTACCTCACCAAGGCACCTCCCACCACTCCTAACGCAAGGTCAACGAACGCCGTAAGGGAGGCCTATGACGCCTACCAAAAAGAGTCGGCCGCAATCAAGAATGTCTTGATCTTCTCGATGGATGGCGAGCTTCAAAGGAATGCCATTAAGATGAAATCCGCTTATGAGATCTACTCTAAACTCGTGACCATGTTTTCACGAGCTCCAAGAATTGTCCAATATGAAGCTGCATCCCAATTCTTTGACCGCAATATGAAGGAGGGTCATAATGTTAGCCCTCACATACTCAAGATGATTGAGTACGTTGAGGTGCTCAATGTAACACCCGCAAATGTACCCTATTTTTATAGTAAAATTATTATACGGATACTTTTCAGCGTTAGTTTAGAATTAAATTTCCCGTGTCTAGTTTAGAATTTCCGAGTTCGTTTTCGGACTTTACGCGAGATTTCGAGTAAGTTACGTCTTAAGGCGTAATCGGCTTTTTCCCATATGTTTTCCACTTACTCCTTCATATACTCCCTCATAACCCTAACTCCCTCACATTCAATCTTCTTCCTCACCAAGTAAACCCCAAATCCCTAACCTCCATATTTGATTTATCTTAAAATCGTCACAACTCCTTCGTTTCTCGCTCTAATTCACTCAAGTTTGTCTTATTCTTTTCCTCTCATCGTCCTCTATCCGTATTGGTATAAAATTACCGTCTTTCTCGCTTTTCAATTTATCCGTCTTTCTCAAAGGTGAATTATATTCATCTTTTATTATCTAATTGTAGGTGGTGACCTCCAAGACCCCGACAAAGACTAATTCTTGATAGAAGAGGACATTGACGCGGATTGAAGACGCGAAAAGGTAACGGTGAAGGGTTAGTCGATATCATTTACGTGTTTTAATGTGTTTTCTATGTTAGAAATCGTATTTAGAATAAGGTTAGTAATCATAGGAATGTTGTTGTTGATGATGGTTGTTGTTAGTTGAAAATTGATATGAGAATTGATGGTTTGTGATGATAAATGATGATTGTTGTATGTTGATGACAAGAACGCGTGCCTGAGAACAGGACGCTGGCAGCTTCCATGGACGCTTGCAGCGTCGTGAGAACGTTGGCAGCGTTCCCTGGCGCTGGCAGCGTTTCATGCTGCCAGTTTTTCCCTCGGTTGAGCGTCTTGAATTTCGTTGACTCTTTGAATTCTAGTTCACGCCTTGACTTTCCTTGACCCTTTGGACTTGTTCTTCTTGCATTGATGATTTGTTTGTAGCCCACTCGAATTTTCGGGTTTGGGTCTCGGGTTTGACTTTGACTTTTGTTGACTTCCGGGTTTGACTCTAAAAGTTGACTTTAAATATTAATGTTTCGAATATATATGATAATCCCTTCGTTTGTATCGCATGTTTTGTGACGGTTTTCGATATGTCCCACTTTGAGTCGGTTTTACAAATGTTACGGTTTGAGCACTATTTTGTTATGTGCTTTGTACTCTCATTCCCTTGGCTACCTCCACGTTTGTAAGGCTGGAATGTCGGAACGGGGAGTGTATCCTTACTGCTTAATTGCATGTGTTAGTGGGCATATGACGACGTTGTTGGGAGGCGAGCGCTTTGCGTTGATCGACCCGGCCGTCAAATGTTGTATACTTGCAAGGTGGTGTCATTCCATGTAGCGTATCGCTTGTTATGATGCTTGTGCTCTTTTCCGCCTCTTTCGTGAAGGTTGACCGAACTTGGGGTACTTGGCGTCTATGATTGACCGAGTCTTGGATGCGAAACGTTTATTGCATGTCGAATCGGAAAATGTTATTCTAAGAGTCTGGCCAGGTTTAGACTAGGATCGGATATTTATATCGTCGTCCTACCGGGAGGAAATTAGTCTACATATACGAAATGTTAATCGTGTATGCGTTCAGGGAAATGTTTATCCCGTGGATGCGATTTTAATCATTCTTGCCATGTACACGGTGCTAGTGCGTGTCATTTACTGTGAGAGATGTCGTCAACGTATTGTACGTTTGAATGGATGGTTATATGATTGATTATTTGTGATCGTTGGATGACTTGGCATGGTTTGTTTGTCGAGTCTCAATCTTATCAAACTTATGCCGCTAACGGTGAGATGCAAGTCCTAGTGAGTGTATATGGTTGCCTAAGAGTGTCTTCCCCGTGTTTATCTATAGCATGATGGTTACGGATTTGTACTTCATGTACCGATATCTTTACATATGGAATTGACTATTTATCTTTATCGTATTTCACATGTATATTTATATATGCAGGCTTCTACTTTTGTATTTTCGTTTATGTACGTTTAATGTGATATGGCTGGGAGAACCGGACCCTACCGAGCTATCGGAATGGTTCCGAGAAATAGAGAAGCAATTTGATTTATACCAAGTCCGTGAAAAGGACAAGGTAAGGATTGCAAAGCACTTCCTTGTAAGGAAAGCAGATAATTCGTGGGCGATTACTAGTGCCACTGCTACTCTTGAATATGATTTCAATTGGGCTTGTTTCAAAGCTCTAGTGGAAGGCCGATTTTATCCTAAGGAGCTCAAGCAACAAAGGCTCAAGGAATTTATCGACTTCAAGCAAGGTAACTTGTCGGCACAATACTTCACTACGGAGTTCAACAAGCTTGCTCACTTTGCTCCGAGGCTTATCAAAGATGACGAGGACCGAGCTTTCTATTACCGCAACAAGCTTAGTGCTTTACTCCAAAGTAAAGTGAGGAGGAATACTACTTCCTTTGGGGATTTATATGATGATGCTCTATGGGCCGAGAACTCCATGAAGGCCATCAAGGATGAAGCGACGATGATGAATCCCTCTCCTTCTTTCACTCCTAGGCCTAGTTTCTTTGGGAAGAGATAGTTTACTTCGTCTTCCTCCAACTCTTATGCTAACAAGAGGAGATTCAATCCTCCTTCAAATGCAAATACAAGAGCTCCCGCTCCTTTCATTCCTCGATCTAATTCTAATGTGGCTCATAGGCCATATGCTCCTTCTCATGCTCAAGGTCGCTTTTACAACCGTTGTAGACTTCCATACCACCCCGGTGTGGCATGTTACAAACGACCTTATATTTGCTTCTTTTGCCAAAAGAGTGGTCAACGTTATGAGGATTGGCCCGATCGTAAGTTGCCCCCTCCAATTGCTAAATCTAAGGGTTCTATCATCGTTCTGAGCCGAGCCGAAGCCGATGCTCATCCGGAGATAACTACGGGTATGTTCTCAATCTTAGAGCAACCGTGTCTTATTCTATTTGATACCGGTGCTTCTATGTCCTTTGTGTCTTCGACCTATGCTAATAAACTATCTATCGATCCTACATCTAGTGAGGATACTCCCATATCCTTACCATCCGGAGAAATTATCTCTTGTTCTACTCTTTATCCTAATGTTCCAATATCTATTTCGGGTGCTATCTTTCCCGCAAATCTCCTTAAGTTTCCTCTAGGAGAGTTCGATAATATTCTAGGTATTGATTCGTTAGCGTTATACCATGCTAGGTTTGAGTGTAGAGATCAAAAGATTTATTTAAAGAGTCCTTTAGGAGTTAGAATAACCTATAAGGGATCTCATCCCCGAAAGGGTGTGTCTTTGATTTCCGCAATGAAGTTGGTGAGTATGGTAAGAAAGGGTCACCAAGCATACTTGTGTATTGTGACTTATACTACTACCTCTTTACCGAATATTGAAGATGTACCTATAGTTCGTGAATTTGTTGATGTATTCCCTGAAGACTTGCCCGGGATCGCTCCCGAGCGTGATGTCGAGTTTCCATTGATCTTGTACGTGGTTCTGGACCAATAGCCAAAGCTCCTTACCGTATGGCTCCAACCGAGTTGAAAGAGTTAAGGAAGCAACTTGCTGATATGATTGAGAAGGGTTTTATTCGACCAAGTGCCTCCTGGCTTTGCCGAGGACCGTTAGAAGTAAAGATGCCGTTTGGGTTGTTGTTGATCGTTTGACCAAGTGTGCTATATTTATTCCGATCAAAGAGACTTGGAGTTTAGATCGACTAGCGAAAGCCTATGTTGATGAGATTTTTAGGTACCATGGTGTTCCCAAGGAGATTATATCCGACAGAGATCCGAGATTCTGTTCGAGATTTTGGAAGGCTTTACAAGAAGCCATGGGTAGTAAGTTGTTGATGAGTACTGCATTTCATGCTGCTACCGATGGTCAGACCGAGAGGACTATTCAGACTTTAGAAGACTTGCTTAGGGCTTGTGCACTCGACTTCCAATCTAGTTGGGAAAAGAGTCTACCATTGGTGGAGTTTTCATACAACAATAGTTATCATACCTCGATCAAGATGGCTCCTTATGAAGCTCTTTATAGAAGGAAATGCCGAAGTCCTATATGTTGGAATCAATTGAGTGATGTTCGTGACTTAGGTCCCGATGTTCTCGTTGAAACCATTGATCATGTGAAGGTCATTCGTGATAGAATGAAAGCCGCCCAAGATCGACAAAAATCTTATGCCGATATCCGAAGAAGACCGTTAAAATTTGAAGTTGGAGATAAAGTGTTCTTGAAAGTATCTCCAATGAAGGGTGTTAAACGGTTTGGTGTAAAGGGTAAATTGAGCCCGAAATACATTGGACCCTTTAATATTGGGAAAAGGATTGGTGCCGTTGCTTACAAGTTGGACTTGCCCCGAATTTGGCTAAGGTTCATGATGTATTCCATGTTTCTCAATTAAGAAAGTATGTTAGTGATCCAAGCCATGTCTTTCAAACGGAAATGCCCGAGCTTGAACCGAATTTGTCCTTTGAAGAGAAGCCGATCCGCATACTTGATCGCAAGGATAAGAAGTTGAGAAGTAAAGTGGTTCCTTTAGTAAAAATCTTGTGGAGTTGTGCTAATGTCGAAGAAGAGACGTAGGAAACGAAAGCTTCTATGCGTAGTAAATATCCAAGCCTATTTGATTAAGGTATCTTTCTTTCGCTCAAGTTTCGAGGGCGAAACGTTTTAAAAGGTGAGGTGATTGTAACAACCGCAAATGTACCCTATTTTTATAGTAAAATTATTATACAGATACTTTTCAGCAAAATTTAGTTTTAGTTTAGAATTAAATTTCTCGTGTCTAGTTTAGAATTTCCGAGTTCGTTTTCGGACTTTACGTGAGATTTCGAGTAAGTTACGTCTGAAGGCGTAATCGGCTTTTCCCCATATGTTTTCCACTTACTCCTTCTGTGGGAATTATCGGTATACTTCACTTTAAATTTTTCGAATTATAATGAAATTATAACTATATGAATTTCTAGTCATAAATGAAATTGCATAATAAAATAAGAGATTAAGAAATAACCTTCGGTCCTAGTAAAAGGCCTAAAAACAAATACCAAAGTAGGTATTCTCCTAATCGTTGCACCCAAGATGGTTCAAGAAATGCCTTCGTCGTGCTAGAGCGAACACCCAATAATTACTTCTAATTTTGTGTGTATATTGATGATGAATATGAAGATGAATGAGAGAGATCAAAATCAGAATTTTTCTCCTATTTTCTTCTTGTGTGTGCCGTGAGATTAGAGTAGTAGACTAGGGTTTTTTTTTTATTTCCTTTGTCCCGAGAAAACAACAAGAGGAAAGATCAAAAACAAAAACCCTAGTTTCCTTATTTATCTCCACCTATATTAGGTAGTTAGCATATAATTTTATATGTCCATAATGTAATATGTATTCTAATTATTACTAGTAATGGACCTTCACATTAAACCGAGTAATGCCGGACCAATACATTATAATAATATCGTGTAATACATATCCGCCAACTTAAATATAACAGTTTACATTTAGTTTAGACCAAAATTATATACATTGATTAAATATAACATTTTATATTCAATTACCAGCTAACATTATTTAATCGTTATTAAATAATCGTATCATCATCACATTTGACTAACCTTTTAGTCAAATACATCGACTAACCTTTTAGTCATTAAATAAGGCATCAATATGATTATTTTCTCAAATAATCACATCTCTCAAACACACCCTTTAGGTGTGAATTTTAGGCATCAGTTGATCACCGCCATCTGGATGACAATAACGTCAAACTTATCTAGCAAGCCAACCGTTATCGATAAACGTTAATAAACTGATTATAATACAAAGTATACCCTGTGAACCTTAGCTGTTATCACACTAACTGTAGAGGACACTAGCTCCAACAATCTCCCACTTGTCCTTACAAGTGTATGTGCGATAACCGATTCTCATATCCTTAAATTTCTTCCACTCAATGTAAAACAATTTGCAAAGTCCGCATTCACAAAGGTCGTATTTTACAAGTGATCAGTATCAAGAGTGGTTTTCCCGACTAGAGAGTAACTCAACTGATAAACGAATCATTATTCGAGCATGGCCATGCATTTCAGTTACTACTCCTAGAGTGGCCCTGAGAAATAACAAAACCTGATAAAGGGTTGGATATTTTCCTCAACTCGAATCCTGCAGATGTAAGAACAGTATGAAATGACCCAGTAAAAATCTGCTTGGCCTCCTGTTACGGTCGACCGTGAGAAAGAAACCAAAGTCACCCAAAAACTGCCTTAATCTCAAGAGACAGTCGATAGTCAAAAGAATCGACTCTAGGAACACTATGGACGTCCAATCCACGACCTGGCACCGAATGTTGTTAAACATTTAGGACTCCATAACGTCGTCACGAATTACAATGTCCTACGAGGTATCCTTATAGCTCGTATTTGTGATCGATCAGTCAACAGTTTGACTTATGGCTCGTTGAACCCACCATCAATCGACTTAACAATATAATAGCCAGAGTTATCAGCTCATGTAGGCGATTACGGACCAAAACACATATAATGTTATTTAGTTCACTTTGTGGTGTTCAATGTTGTCCATACAATCCACATGAAAAACAAAATATGAAAACAATACGATGAAGTTATTATTAGTATATGAAAAAGATGTATCTAATTCATACAAACAGCTAATACAACTCAGGAACACGTTTAATTCCCATGGAAATAACGTGCCCTTCATGCTTATCATGTCTTAATGGTTTAGTGAGAGGATCTGCTATGTTATCATCCATAGCAATCTTGTCTATCACTATCTCCCTTTGCTCCACGTAATCTCTGATCATGTGAACCTTCCGAAGTACATGTCTAGATTTGTTGCTAGACCTAGGCTTCTTAGCCTGGAAGATGGCTCCACTATTATCAGAATAGATGGTGATCGGGTCATTCGAACTAGGAACTATGGCAAGTCCTTGTAAGAATTGACGCATCCATATAGCTTCCTTTGCAGCCTCTGAAGCGGCATAGTACTCGGACTCAGTCGTAGAATCTGCTATAACACTCTGCTTGGAGCTTTTACAGCTGACCGCAGCGCCATTAAGAGTAAATACGAATCCAAACTGAGATTTCGATTCATCCCGATCCGTTTGGAAGCTAGCATCTGCGTAACCGGTTGCGCAAAGCTCAGTCTCTCCTCCATAGTACAATACCCAATCCTTAGTCCTCCGTAGTTACTTAAGGATATTTTTAACAGCCATCCAGTGTGTTTCACCTGGATTGCCTTGGTACCGACTGGTCATACTCAAAGCATATGCCACGTCTGGACGTGTGCATATCATGGCATACATGATCGATCCTATAGCTCGATCTCTTCAGATGTCTTGGGTGCCTGAGCTTTACTCAAATGCATCCCATACGTCATTGGAAGATACCCCTTCTTGGAGTTGGTCATGCTGAACCTTTCAAGAATCTTATCTATATAAGACTCCTGACTGAGTGATAACATCCGTCGTGATCTATCTCTGTAGATACGGATTCCCAATATGCGCTGTGCCTCGCCCAGATCTTTCATCTAGAAATGGTTCTTTAACCAGACCTTAACCAAAGATAAGAGAGGAATATCATTCCCCATCAAGAGTATGTCATCGACATACAATATCAAGAAAACATTTTACTCCCACTCGACTTGACATATAAACATGGTTCCTCAACCGATCGAGTGAAACCATTCTCTTTTATGACTTGGTCGAAACGATGATTCCAACTCCGAGAAGCTTGCTTAAGTCCATAAATGGAACGCTTAAGCTTTCACACTTTCTTAGGATTTTTAGGGTCAATGAAACCTTCGGGTTGTACCATGTACAACTCCTCCTCCAAATAACCGTTTAAGAAGGCGGTTTTCACGTCCATCTGCCAAATTTCATAGTCATGAAAAGCGGCAATCGCTAAGATTATCCGAATGGAATGCAGCATGACTACGGGTGCAAAAATTTCATCATAATGCAATCCGTGCACTTGAGTGAAACCTTTTGCCACTAGTCTTGCCTTATAGGTGTCTGGTTGTCCCCCTACGGAATGCTTTATCGTGTAAAGCCATTTGCACTGAAGAGGCCGAACCTTATCAGGCAAATCAACCAGATCCCATACGTCATTCTCATACATAGAGTCCATCTCGGATTTCATGGCCTCAAGCCATAGCTTTGAGTCGGAACAGGTCATGGCTCCTTTATAGGTAGCGGGTTCGTTACTCTCTAGGAGCAAAACATCATCTCTATCATTCTCCTCGACCATACCAATGTATCTGTCTAGAGGTATGGAGACTCTACCCGACCTTCTAGGTTCCTCAGGAATATTAACCGCAGCAGAAGATGAAGGAACATCTTCCTCCATCGGTTGCTCGGTTGTTGGTTCTTGAATCTTCGACAGATCGAATGTTCTATCACTCGTCTTGTTCTCGAGACATTCTTTCTCTAGAAAATTCGCACTAGCCACAACAAAAACACGTTGTTCGGTAGGCGAATAAAAGTAATGACCAAACATTCCTTTTGGATAACTAACAAAGTATGTCTTGACCGATCGCGGGCCGAGCTTATCCTCGTGTCTTCACTTTACATAAGCCTCGCAGCCCCAAGCCCGACTAAAGGACAAGTTAGGGACTGTTCCCTTCTACATTTCAAATGGAGTCTTGTCAACAGCTTTAGACGGACTTCGGTTAAGTATAAGAGATAGCTGACAAAAGAGCATAGCCCCACAATGAATCAGGTACTTCCGTGTGACTCATCATGGATCGAACCATATCAAGTAATGTTCGATTTCTCCGTTCGGACACACCATTTAATTGAGGTGTTCCAGGTGGAGTTAACTCTAGTACTACACCACAATTTTTAAGGTGTTGATCAAACTCATTCGAAAGATATTCGCCACCACGATCTGAACGTAGTGCTTTAATCTTTCTACCCAGCTGGTTTTCAACCTTATTCTGGTATTCCTTGAACTTATCAAAGGACTCACTTTTGTGCTTCATTAAGTAGACATATCCATATCTACTTAAATCGTCCGTGAAAGTGATAAAATAT
>JAIUZE010007097.1:0-46479 GCA_022085475.1 Heliosperma pusillum | reverse complement strand
TTTCTGGATCCGCTTCAGCAAGTCAACAGCATCCGAACCCAACTCCCCAAGCGAAGAGAAAGAGAAGGGTAGGAAACCGTAACCAGCAGCCCCGCACAACTCCCTATACTTAGCACACTTGCGCTGCGCAGCATCAGTAACAACCCGTCCCGGCACAAAATCGGTCATCCCAGTTTGTGTCAAGGGAGAGGACCCAGTCAAATCAACACACACGTCACGTCCTCTGTCCCAAGAATAGAGCAGCAAATCCGCAGGACGAAGAGAGCCGCCCTGTCCGTCAACTAAACCGATATCCACCTCCTTACCCGTAGAAATACCAGATCTATAGCAGATGTCGAATAAGGTGTCACGGGCGAGGTTATGCCAGTGCTTAACACCCACAGTGCCAGTACAAGAAACAGCGTGGTCCCCGTAAATATCACCAGCAAAAACCCGAGAGCAAGCAGGACAAGGCCTAGATACCACGAATAAAGGAACACCCAGACGATATCCTAGCACACTACGGTAAGTCCTCCCGTTCATAGTCTGACCCAACCTAGAGATAGGAACCGCACGCAACCAATCAGAGGAGTGGGCACCAAGCTGGGACTTCCACAATGCAAGCTGACGTGGTGTCAAAGAGTAAACAGATTCTGCAGTGGTAGCAATCCTCGCAAAATATATATCTGCCAATTTTTTCATAAGTTTAGGGGCATCGATTTCACTAGGATCACGTAATAAAGTAGAACCTGTAGTCTCCGAAAACACCTGCAAGGCATCATCAAAAGTAGGACCAGCATCCACAATATCAGAAGGCCGTAGTAACTTAGCTTGCAAAGTAGCAGACTGCAAACGGGATGCCAAAAAAGCATAGTACAAAACATCCCCGGCAGCATAAACACCTAGACCACCAAGATGAAAAGGAAAAGTGGCAAGGCGCCACTGCCAATCCCCAAAACCTGGCCCAGACGCGGTGACAATGCGTTCCAAGCTAGAACGAAGTGCTGCATCAAAACGAAGATGAACAGACCCAAAGACTCTCGGCGAACATGTACGGATGGTAAAGTAGAGCTTAGAACTACCAGTACAAGCTCGAAGTAGAAGCAACTCACATTGCGGGTCCTCAATCCTAGCAACCAAATCCATAAGCTCGATGGTCTTAGTCCCTCTCTTCGCTACAAGCTCACTGCCAAAACTAGAGCAAGTACTGACAGGCCCACCTAAAACAGAGACACCACGCAAAGGCCGGGCAATAGAAGGAGGGAAAACACCAAGAAGGCGACTCCGGGGATCCTCAGTAGGCCAAAAAACCTCAGTCTTAGCGACATTAAGATGGAGACCAAACTGAGAACCATCTGCCATAATCAAATCCAACACCTTCCCCACCTCCAAAGTATCCCCAACAATGGTGCCATCATCCAAGTACCAAGCCTGCAAACTCAAATCAAAAGAGTCCCGTATCTTGCACACCAAGGGATGCAAAACCAAAGCGAAAAGAATCGATGAACCGGGAAAGAATCGGGCAACGACGGCGAACTTCCAGAAGCATGGTAACCCGATCAACAAGGTTGAAAGCATTCTGAAAATCAATCAGCAACATAGAAAGCTCCACATCCCCACTACGAGCCTCGATGAACCGATTCAAGGCATGCAAGACAGCCTCTCCTCCACCGGGCACCCCAACCCCAAACTGTAGACCAGAAAAATAAGAACACAAAGAAGGACCAACCAAACAAGCACCTACCTTAGAAACAAGACGTCTCCAGACAGTGCCAACAACAATAGGATGAACACCACCACCAGGTTTAACAAGCGGCGTGAGCGGAGCGCTAGCAATGTACTCACCAAGAGCTAGTGGGCATCGGCCCTCTAGAAAAAGATTGACCACCCTAGTAATAGAAGCGATCAGATCATCAGAGATAGCCACAACAGCACCACTCAAGCAGTCCATAAGGTGTTGGGCACGGAACCCATCCCTCTCACAAGAAGTACCTCGGGGGAAACTACGAATCATATCCAAAACTACAGCCGAAGAGGCAATAAGAGAGTGATGATCCACAGGCAAATGAGGCAAGGAAGGGTATGAGGCGACCGGATGCTTATCTCGCAAAGCCCCAAGAGTGGCATCAGAGTAGGGGGCGACGCTAGAGGAAGAAAGCACCCTAACAGCAGCAGAATAGTGGCCATCACAAATCTTCCGCCGACATTGGCGGAGGTTAAGCTCACTCAAATCCAGATCCTCCTCAACCTGAAACGAAGGAGGAACCTCAGCCAAACACTCCTGCAAAATCAGCAAGCCCCCTCCAGGCACCCCCCAAGCATGAATAGCCCTGGTAATACTCTCCTCCTGACGCTGTCGCCTAACAGTAGTCCTACACTCAAGATTACTCCTAGGAGCGAAGGTCTTAAGCAGACAAAGAGGCAACACAAGCATACGAACCCAGCATGAGAGGTCACCAGGAGAGTCAACCACATCATCCAAGACCCCCTTAAAAACCCGAGCAAACCCAAGACGACACTTAGGAGGGATAGATTTCACCGTGCGAAGGCCCAAAGATAATAAACGATCAAGGGAAGATAACGACCACTGAACAAGCTCAACCCTATCATCAGATGAAAGACCCGAGGGAGACAGAGACGGAGCCGGAGGGCGCGGGATACCATGGATAATGAAGCTAACGATGCCATCCCCACAATCCGGGGGCGCAACAATATCACCCCGACTATGCCGACACCTAGAGCGAAAGGTATGGGTTTTAAAGCACTCCCCACACAACCAAAGGCCCATCCGCTTCAAACTAATCTCGGCATTAGAGAAAACAGTCAGACTATCAGAAAGAGTTTGACGTGTAAGCCCCATAGCATCATCAAGACAATGACGGTACTGAAAATGCTTCTGCCATGCGGCCTTAGTAAGGCCCTTACCACGACCATCCGGACACCCATGAATACTCGAAAAAGGACAATGAAAACGTACTAAAGCAGACATGATACAGAAAAGGAAAATATTACCTAATATTAAAATAGAAACCCTAACGTTTCCCATGCAAGGCTAGGGCATGGCTGAGACACACAGCCAACACCAGCCACATCACCACCGTGACCCATAACCCACGACGACCCATAACCCTCCACCACGGCGACACTCAACACAGCCATCAGCACGGCAGACACCACCAACACAACCGACGCCGACGCGATAAAACACAAAGACAGCCTTACCACAGCCGGCGTGTGCCGTGTTAATGGCTATGTCGCAGACGGCACAGAGAGGCCACCAGCACCAACCGCCGGCCAGAGAACAACCCACATCCACCGCACGAACTCCCCTCTCCAAATCGTCCTCTCTTGTCACACGCTCCTCGCAATACAACCGAAAGGTGGTCGCCCGACGGTGACCGGAGAAGAAACAAGGGCGTGGCCGGTGAGGCAGTGAGGGTAGGGAAGGTGGCCGGTGAAGAAGCAGGAAGCCCTAAACGCCTAACGCCCCATAATCGCCTAAAGCACGAAATTTTGTTTTAAACCCACCCTCCTCTCCAGCCCTCTCTAACCGGCAACCCCCCACCAACAGAACCACAGCCGACGACATGGGAAGATGGCCTGGCCGGGAATGGTGGTTCGTGTGGCCAGGAAAGGTGGCAGCAAACGGCTACGGCAAGTCTGAACCCTAAACGCCAAATCGCACTCCTCTCTCTTTCTCTCGCACGTTTTTATTATTATTATTATTATTATCTAACAAGTTAAAAAAATAATTTAAATTGTCAATGCAATTACACGTTCAAGACATATACACTTATCTAAAATTGTCCCACTTTCACTTTTGGGGGTATCTATGTTGTTGCCTGTTGCATGGAGACATAACTTCAATTCTTTGCATAAAACAAACCCAAAGTTCTGATAAGCGTAGAGAACAGAAAAAAGAGAAGGAAAATCAATTCACTTTTAACACCTAATTTCTCCACAACTACCATTTCATTTGGCTTATTTAACCTGCGAACCCTAAACAGTAGTTTCCATATCATTCATCTGTCAACCCATTTTTCTGAATCTATTTTCCCCTTTTAAATCTCCTCATTTTAGGTAAATACTATTTGGTGGACTCAGGATATCCGAATACACTTGGGTATTTGTCTTCTATTAGCCAACCGAACGTTAGATATCATGTGCCTGAATATAAGCATGCACCTCCTAGAGGAATATCAGAACATTTCAATTATCGACATTCATCTTTGAAAATGACAGTAGAAATGGCCTTTGGTCAATTGAAGAAAAGGTGGAAGGTGTTAAAAAACATGCCACAAATGTCACCTAAATCTCAAATGTCAATTATTGTTTCCGCTTTCACACTTCATAATTTCATACGGATGCATAAACTTGGTATACCAGTTATAAAACATTCAAGTAGTCAAGGAAGAACATATTCAAACATGGATGATAAAAAACGAAAGAAACTCATGGACAAAGTGCGAAAAAAAATTGCAGAAAAAATATGGCGAGCTAATTGTGTCGATAATGAAATGGAAGTCATCAACGGAGCAACATAGATGATGTCCTTTTGTCGATGATATTTATCCTTATTTTTTCATGTTTCACTAATTATAAAATACATCACATAGTAGTAATAATAATAATAATAATAATAATAATAATAATAATAATAATAATAATATAAATAATAATAATTATTATTATTATTAATAATAATAATAAATAAGAATAATAAATAAGAATAATAAATAATAATAATAATAATAGTAATGATAATAGTAAAAAATAATACTAATAATAATTTATTAGAGCTGAGCTGAACTTAATGGAGCTGAACTGAACTGAACTGCACTGAATTGAGCTGCACTGAACTGAACTGAGCTGAACTGAATTGAGATGAGCTGAGCTGAACTGAACTGAGCTGAACTGAAATGAATAAAGCTGAATTGAGCTGAACTAAACTGAAATACCTGAAAATAAGTCGGAAAGAACATGGCCTAAGTCTTAATTTTCCCATGCAAAAATTAAATGATACAAATAACTGAATACTATATACTTAATTTTATAGTGATTATTTGTGTCAACCCTCGAAAAACGCGGAAATTTAAAACATATAAGCATGCATAAGTTACGGAAAGTACGGGATTTAAAAACCTTTTTACATGCCAACAATACGAGGAAAGTCAAAAGAAACGAAATCAAAGTACGAATACAATAACGGAGACATAGTCTCTCAAAACATAGTCAAGTCTAAAATAAATGTCTAGTAAACTAGCATCGAACGTCAAGATGAATCGTCTAAGGCCAACGCCCGCTAGCTCACTCATGAACCCCAAAAACATCATTTGCAAACAACCTGTTCATTCATAAACATGAATGCCACAATCAGTGGAGAGTAACTCCGGGTTCTCCCAGCCATATCACATCAAAACGTATTGATCGGGCTTGTCGCAAGCCCAATACAAAGATAAATTACCCAGACTAGGCTAATAACAAATTAATGTAATTAGGGAAGTAGGGGTCGATCCTCAGGGAGATGGTGTTTCCTATGGAATGTGAATTGTCTCGCAATTGAGTTATATCTAATGATTATCTGGGTTTTGAGATTTTTGATATCTAAACTAATATAAAGCATAAATAAAAACAAAATAAAAACAAAATAAAAATAGTAAAGCAAATAATGAAAAGCATCTAGGGAAGTAGGTTCACACATATAGATTGATATATTGATGAAATTGGATTTAGGATATGCAAATAATTCATTGAGCGTTCGTAAGAATGGTGTGTTCATTACAATCATAGATCAGATGGTCTAGCAGGCTTTTAGTGCGATTTACTAGGTCTTAATCCACTACGTCACACTTTGTCTATTCAATTCCTGTATATCTACCTTGGAAAAGAATTCCATACTAGTCAAATGATTTTAGCTAAAAATCGTTAACTATCGTTACAATCCAAACATGCATAGACACAATGTTTTAAAGGCACAATTCCTTTATCCAATTAACATCTTTTAATCAATCTAACATGGCTACCCTACACCCTAGAAAGGATGACTACTCACTCATGATGATATCTATGTCTAAAATGATATTAACAATGAAAACTAGGATAGACATGTTTATTTGGTTTTGACTTTTTATATGGCGATAATAACGACGCTAATTGATAATCTAGGAAATGAAACAACGATTATAACGGTACTAAAATGAATCTAAGACAATATGTAAAGCGAATAACAATCAAATGGAAAACAATAAGAACATTAAACAAGGGATAAAACAGAAATACCTATATGACGACAATGATAGCAATAATAGAAAATCCTTGCATATAATAAACGATCCTTGAATTACAACACTTGTACCCAACAAAGTAGACTACAAAGATTGAAACTCCTATTAATCTAAGCTAAGATTTTGATGTGAAATGGACAGAAATAAACTAAGAACTAAAGACTAAAGAAGAAGAAAATGAGAGAAGAGAGACTAGTTCTCCCTTCCTCCTAATCTAAAGAGGAAATGTAAGAAGAGAAGAGAAGAGAAGAGGATTGTAAGAAAGGTGTGTTGAGATGAGAGGCTAGATGATCTATTTATAGTATTAGGGTTTCGTGGAGAAGAGGTCGGGCATTAAACACATAGGACAAAAGTAGGAAGAAGACGCCGTTTTCTCGAAGCAGCACAAACACACCCGATCGGGTAAGTGGTCATCCAGGTCCTTTTGACTAACGTTTCATCTTCCTTTGCTTTGACTTGACTTCCAACATCCCCCTTGACCTCTTGAGTCGGGTTTGTTGATAGGGTTTGATGTAAAGCGATGAATTCTTCGCCTAAATGATTGATCTTCCGACAACTACGAAACTGTCTTTGCTTCTTCTCTCTTTCGAATTAGTGAACCTTCTTGAAATGCCTTTCACTTGGTCAAGCTTGCTTCTTCAAATCGTCGGGTTCTAGGCAAATGCTCGGGAATATAGAAAAAGGGCGTAGAAACGTCACTTTCCCTACAAAACATGTTAGAACATAGGAATTCGCCTAGAAGACGATATTAGCTCATAAAGTGGCTTAACAAAGCACAAATGACATACAAAACCGAGCTAAATTGGGGGTTAAAACCATACAAATATTCACTTATCACGTATATAAGCAAGTACATAAGCATATAACAACATACATACAATCCTATCATGTGAAGTATAAGTAGGCATCTCATAATAACATTAAGTAACAGGTGAAACATTCGTTATATCATCATTATACAATATTAACTCGGGGAAGACTCCCCTTGGCAACCCCATACACACTAAGAGCTTGCATCTCACCATTAGCGACATGTGCTTGAGAAGGTTTCCGACTCGACATACATAACCACACAAAGCATCCAATCGATCAAGTATGTAACCAATATGGAATCAAACATAAGCAAACACCCTCTCACAGTAAGTGACACGCACTAGCATCTGTACTTAGCGAGTATGACCAACACTGTCCACGAGATAAACGTTTCCCTGAATCGTATACAATAAACATTTTGTACACGACCGACTCATTTCCTCCCGGTAGGACGACGATAATAATACGGTACTAGTCTAAACCTGTCTAGACTCTCGAGACAAAACGTGTACCCGATTCGACATGCGATGAACATTTCGCATCCAAGACCCGATCAATTCAAAGGACATCGAGTACCCCAAATTTGGCTTAACTACGCGAAAGAGGCGAAAAGAGCACAAGTATTACCTTCTGGCTAAACTACGCAGAAGACAAGGCCAACATGAACAAGCAAGTATGGTACATGCAAATGACACCACCTCGCAAGGATACAACATTTGACGGCCTGGTCGATCAACGCATTGCGTTTGCCTCCCAACAACGTCGTCATATCTCTACTATACAAATGCATAAAAGCATCAAGGATGTACCTCCATTGCTCCGACATCAAATCTAACGAGTATAGAGGTGCAACCACGGAATGAGAGTTCAAATCATCCAATATACAAGACTCAATCCATTACCCAAAGCATAAGTGACAAAAAGGGGGAACATGCTAAAACCGTCACTAGACATGCGATAAAATCATGTGAGATATCGTATAGTCTAAACATGCATACTTAATATCATTACGTAAGTTTATAAGATAAACAAACCATACAAACCATTACATGTGAAGACAAGTGGAAGAAAAGAAGATAAAGCAGCACAAGGGGTCCCAGCCGGTCAGGGAGACCGGCGGCCGGGTACCCGGCTGGGCACCATACCTAGAACGAACAACAACATCAACAAGCAGGGACTCCCAGCCGGTGGGTGTGACCGGCGGCCGACTACCCGGCTGGAGAACGCAGGCTATTTCGAAAACAAGGAAAATGGAAGAGAATAGAGGCTCCCAGCCGGCTAGGCGGCGGGCCGCCACCCGGCTGGGGCACGCACAACAACAAACATCAACATTAAACAACAGGGACTCCCAGCCGGTTGGAGTAGACGGCGGCCGGCCACCCGGCTGGGACACACTCTACTCCGCAAAAACAACAAAACTTCAACAATTATGGAACATGGACTCCCAGCCAGTGGGTGTAGGCGGCAGCCGGTAGGCCGACTGGGGCACACAACACGCGAAAACCAACAAACAACAACAACAACTCAAATTCAATTGCTATCCAATCATTTCTACATTCATTTATCATCATAAAATCACATTAAATGCAACATAATCATGTCCAATCATTACATATAGTCACTTAATACATCATGAGACAACATTTATTACCCAAACACAAGTTTAACATAAAAAATGAGTAAATCCAACAATATTAACATAACTTTGCATAAGAGTACCATATGAAATGAAAGTCAATATGTAAGTGAGTAGTAAACACATAATCAAGTGGAAAATAACACAAAGAAATTAACCTTCATATGGATACATCTAACATGTAAAACACATAAAGGTGATATCGAGTAACCTTTTACCGTTACCTTTTAGCTCTTCAATCCTCTTCTAGGTCCTCCTCCTCCAAGAAGTAGTCTTTGTCGGGATCTTGAAGGTCTCCTCCTACAAGTTGAACATAAAAGATGAAAAAATTTCATCTTTGGAAAAGATGGAGAAAATGAAGTTGTGCAAACTAGAACCTTTCTTACCTTAAAAGAAAGAGGGAAATAAAAAAGGAAGATTGGACTAAAAAGTAGGGAATTTGAGTGAGAATTGAGTGAGGTTTTGTGTTTAGAGGTTTAAGGAATCTCAACAATGGAGAATAAGGTTTAGTTTTGGAGAAGATGAAGTAAAGAATAGTTGCTAAAAAGTTAGAAGGTGAAAATGAGATGTTGAGTTTGATTTTTGGTGAGTGGAAAAAGTCATAAGCCCATTATTCAATATGAGGCCTAACCCACTCGATTTTCCGAGTAGAACCCTAATATGGGCTCGGATTTGATAATTTAGACACGGATTTTACCCAACTATAAAATTCTAATCTAAAACTAAAAGTAAAACTAACTAATAATATAATATTATTAAATTATAATTTTTAAAATCGCGTGTGTTACATTATTTAACCATTACATCAATAAATAATGTGTCATTTATTACAATTAGCTAATTTTACAACTCCTTGTTACTTTAATTAGTAAATAACACTACCTCACAATATATATACACAGTACTAATAATAATCAAATATTATTACTTTAGTACAAATTTAGTCAATTATCATTTAATTAATAAATTTCATCTTATTTAATCATATTAAATAATAGATATAGAATTTATTAGTCAATTATCATATTATCGAATAACAAATACATTTGGCCTGAGTTCCAAACTCAATATCAAATAAAACTCACTTGACTAACTTTTAGTCAATTAATTCAAAGGACTAATTAAACTGTACCATATAAAAATAATTTTTTTTTCCATTGGGGCGCTTTCCTATAGGTGTGACCGAAAGAGATCAGTTGATCACAGCCGTCATGCGACAATAACGTCAAACCCTAGTTGGCCAACCATTATCAATTTATGTTGATCAACTAACTACTATAATAACTATATCCGGGGTATATTCCTTTAATACGATTTAGATAATAAGTAGACGCACTATTTTGGAGGACACCTATTCCAACAATGTTACGACAATGGCAAGTCGGGCTGTATAAATGGTATAAGAGCAACCATGCGGCCGTGTGGTGAGCCTGTAGTTAGGAGTATCTGGATCACCCATATAGCGGGGGAGAATTCTAGGCCTGGCTGCGGTCAGCTTTAAGGCACAACGAGGACGTTGTACTATCTAAGTGGAGAGTGTAACACCGTGCCTTACGCGGGATCCTTTAGGCAAGACCTTCCTGATCAAGGGGAGGGGTTACGCCTAGGTTTCTCGAGGAAGGATGTAACGAATCGTAATCTGAAACAAGTTATGCATTATTGAAATGTCAAACTAAAAGTTTACAAATCCAAATTCGGCTCAAGAATCCAAAAGTACAACTCAAGTCTAATACATCCAACTCTAGTGAGCAAAAACAAGAAAAAGGATGCTAAGTTAGATGGCATGATACAATCCTTGTGCAAAGTCCTGATCAAGTCATCATACGCATATCATCGTCACACCTTCTCAACACCTACTCACCATATGCTAGAGATATCGAATGGGTCACAGTAGTTAAAACAAACAACAACAGTCTGTTTACATGTACATAATCAATTTAATATGCAATAAAAATATCATCATCACACATATCCGGTGCCATCAAGTAGCGCCCGTACCACCAATCGCGGTGCCATAATCAAGTACACCGCCATGTCCTAGGCACACCGTAGACACAGTAGGCCCTACCGCAGCAGATCACCCCCAGACCCAGGTCATCATCACGTGAAGTCGTGTACTGTCTCCTCCATGGCAGGAACCTTGAGGAGTGACCCACATAGTCTATATATGGTGTCAATTTCCCACAACGACTCCATATATTAAACATTTTCTAACACCAATATATCACAATGACAATCAAATGCCAAACACCAAACTCCAAGCAACATGTCATAATCATATCATAATCCACATCAATCAAATACACATAAACCGAGTAGGATTAACCTACCTTTTAGGAATAACAATCACAAGCAAGCTCACACACGAAAGCTAGAAGTTCTCCTCTACAAAGTCACCACCTACTACACAATAATACAAATTATTACCAATTCATACTCAATACTACTAATTTCAACTATTTCCCCCGGCCCAATTCTTACACTAGCAAGTCAATAAACTATAATCTAGATCAAATTATCCAAATTCTATACTAATAATCATTAAACTATAATCTACAACACTTTTCCCCAATTTATATGATATTCAACAATAATTCTCTCATCTATAATGTATAACACCCCCAAATTCTACTCATGTAACAATAATCTAACTTAAGATAATCAATATAATCTAAACAATATAACTCAACTTAATAGCGTAAATCTCAACCTAATAATCAATCTAACTAACATATCTATACAATACTATAAAAAGGCTATGTTGAGTAGTACACGTGTCAGCCCTCTAAACAATTGAAATACTAAAAAGTCTTTGTTTAAGCAAAAATGAGGCAGTAATGATTTTGGTGGAGAGAATTATTGAGGTAATAATGACTTTTCATTGTTTTAACACTATAACGTTAGTAATTAGCGTCAATAAGTTTATGTATTTATTATTAATTGTTAACATTAGAGCGTTCCAAATTCCTTCACTCTCATGTCTTTCCAATCATGGCTTTTGAGTTTACTCCAACTCTTTCACTCCCCCTTTTAATTACTCTTTTATTTTCTCCCCTCTTCATATATGCTGCCTAATAAATTGAAAAAAAAAGCCAGCTCTACATCTACGGAGTACTTACTATCCTATTTGACTATTTCTGATGTGTGTTCTAATATTTTTTTGAGAGTTTATTAATTACCTCTAACTTTGTTTTCAACATTTTGTGTAATTTTATAATTCTACCCATTGTTATAACGTTATTCATTGATGTTATCTTTGTAATGCAGATTATTGAAAAGCGGTAATTGGGAGAATAGAAATAGAGACCCGTGAAGCAACGACATTTTATCATGAACATTTGAATAAGGTAATTATATTTTTTATTGACTTTTGTTTTAATTCATCGTATACCAGCATGAAAGTGAATTAAATAGCAAGTTTGTGTTTTTGGATGTAATTGTTCGAAAATGAACAATAAAACAATAAAAGTGGGATAGATTTTGGAGAAAATGGGACAATAAAAAATGGGATAGAGAGAGTATATGTTCTAACAGTTGGTCTCATTGAAGACGGGGAATATCCGTCTTCTTCAATGAAGATGAGTCAAATCCCCTCTCATAAAGAGGCAAGTGGAAGGACCGTCGTCTTTTGGCTTTCTCTCCAAATGCTACTATAACTAATACTTGATGGGAAAAAGGATACACACTGTATTTAGTCTTTACATCCTCAATGTTTATTTGTGTTGTTTTCAATTGTTTGCTCGGATGTAATCTTTTGCGAAGTTCTATTCTCTAATAACTACCTGTTTTATATGAAGTTGATGTCGTTCTTTTGTGTTTACAGATAAATTTGAAGACAAGGTAAATAGTACTCCATATAACTTACCTCATGGAGTAGATTTTAGTTAGACATCAATATCTATATCATGTAATTTGAAAATTTTGGTGTCCTTAGAAATTTAAAACCCATCCTGTAATCATCATAATTTTTTTGATGTATTTTTAAGAGACTTCAGCTGCTGATGTTTAAATCTCAACCATTTACTCCCACAAGTTCTAGGGGTTACAAACTCAAAACCAACAACGACTAAACAAATGGAATGCAAAACAGTAAGTGCATGAGGCAAAATTGATTCGTTGCCGACATGGACTTGACGGTTCAAAGCGTTCTTTGTGACAATGGTTTCCATTATATTTGTAAGAACAATTGTTATATAAACTGGTTTCTCTTATGTACAAAAAACAATAATTATATAAATTCAGTAGAATTCAAGTAGAACAAACTCCCCAAGTCATTTAATATATAATGTATTTTTTAGTAAATTAACAATTAAAATTAACAGTGATGATAGACATAAAAAAAGGCTAGAATGGATAAAATAGTTGAGATGAAAGAATGATCAATATGGGATGAGGAACCTTCTCAATTTATTTGTAAGATATTGGATGGTCCATTATTATTTCTAATGGAAGTTAAAATAAAAAAAATTTAAGTTTTTACTAAATTTTTTTAAGGTAAGTGTATCCTCTTGACGTATCTGCACAAATCTAGACCATCAAGAAGTAATAGACCAATCATCTTTTGGTCAACCAAATCTAGATCATCAAGAAATAATAGACCAATCATTTTTTGGTCTCCTTGGTTGTTTGTTGTAATTGTGGATTATCTATAAAAATGTAACAATTGTCGTATCACAGAGAGAGAGAGCGAGTAAGTGTTTATTTTAATGAAAAAGATAACATTAAAAGGCATAATGAACATTATTTGAGTGCCATGTGGCACATTTAGTCATCAACAACATTAGCGCTAAAGAAGAAATAAAAACAAAGGGCAAACAAAGAGTAAACTTCGCCCTAAATTAACTAAAATTAGATAACCACCACATTATTATTGCATGCATCATGAAATGAACGCATCAACCACAATTTGTAGATTGTCAACAACTATCAAAGACACTAAGCCGAAAGGATTCGGCACGTACTAAAAATTATGAACAATAAAAAAAGTACGTTAGCTTATAACAAATTCAGATAAAGTTGTATCGGGCTAATGTATACTGATTCCTTTAATTGACAAGTATTTAATGAAAAAAAATTGTCTATTTAATTGTTATATTTAGAACAAATAAACAAAGACACCATCATGACGATCACCTTTCCCTAACGAGATTATACAACTTCGTCAAACATATAACTATATATAAATGCTCTGTGAATTTCACGGGCACACGAACTAGTTGTATAGATTTAGAAGGTTTTAACTCCTTAAATATAACCCGAAGGGCTGTATTTAACAGTACCCTTTTATTATATACATGGTTTTGCTCTAATACTAGTGCAAAACATTTAAATGAAAAAGAAGAGTCTAGGGACTTAGGCCCCGTTCTTTTGAGCTGAGTTTTGCTGAACTTTTCTGAATAGAACCTATAAGATCTGAGCTGGACTTATAGGAGCTTAACTGAACTGAACTTATATGAGCTGAAATTATAGAAGCTGAACTTTTCTGAACTAAACCTATAGAAGCTGAATTTTTCTGAATTGAACTTATACGAACTTAAATTAATTTAATATATAACTTTATTATTATTATTATTATTTTATTATTATTATAAGATGCGCGTAGCTTTCATTAATAGAAAAATGAAAAGTTTACATGAAATTGGTGGGAAGCCGAGAGACAATCTGTGCCCCAACACCCTTAGTTACAGCAAAACTAAGTCTAGTAAAAATATAAGCAGCCACCCGAGCCCCTGCATCCTGAGATACCGTGAATTTCTGGAACCGCTTAAGCAAGTCAACATCATCCGAACCCAGCTCCCCAAGCGAAGAGAAAGAGAAGGGAAGGAAACCATAACTAGCAGCCGCGCATAATTCCCCATACTTAGCACACTTTCGCTGAGCAGCATCAGCGACAACCCGTCCGAGCACAAAATCGACCAATCCTGTCTGAGTCAAGGGGGAAGACCCTGTCAAATCAACACACACATCACGTCCTTTGTCCCAGGAATAGAGCAGCAAATCCGCAGGACGAAGAGAGCTAAGTTTACAAGAACTATTATTATTATTATTATTATTATTATTATTATAAACCAGCAACTTTTATTATGAACAACAACAAATTTACAAGAAATTAGTGGGCAGCCGAGATACTATCATGACTCTCACTTCCTTAGCAACAGCAAAACTAAGTTTGGGAAAAATGTAAGCGACAACTCGAGCCCCGAAATTCCGAGACACCGAGTATTTCTGAATCTATTTAAGCAGGGCAACAACATCCGTATCAAGCTCCCTCAGCGAAGAGAAGGAGAAAGGTATAAAACCAGAACCCGCCATAATGCAAAAATCCCTGTACTTGGCACACTTACGCTGAGCAGCATTAGCGACAACACGACCAGACACAAAATCAGACATTCCAGTCTAAGTCAAAGGAGATGACCCTGTCATATCGACACACACATCGCGCCCCTTGTCCCACGAATAAAGTAACAACTCCGTCAGATGAAGGGGCCTATCATGCCCATCAACCAAACCAATGTCAACCTCCCTGCCAGCAGAAATCCCAAACCTAAAACAGATATCCAAAAGAGTGTCGCGAACGAGGTTATGCCGATATTAATGCCCACCATACCAGCACATGACACATCATGATCATCATACACATCCCCATCAAAAACACGAGAACAAGCAGAATAAGGCCTAGACACCGTGAACAGCGGAACACCAAAGCGATAGCTAAGCACACTACGGTAAGTCCTCCCATTCATAGCATGCCCTAACCCAGAAATAGGGACAACTCGCAACCAATCAGAGGAGTGAGCACCCTGCTGAGGCTTCCATAAAGTCACTTGTCGCGGAGTCAAAGAGAAAACAGAGTCTGATGTAGTGGCAACCTTCGTGAAATATATATATGTCAATTTCTTCATAAATTTAGGGGCCGCGATTCCACTTGGATCACATAAGACATCCAAACCCGTGACCTCATTGAAAACACGCAGGGCATCATCAAAAGTAGGGCCAACAATGATACCGAAAGGATGGAGAAGCTAAGCCTGCAACTCAGCAGACTGCAAACGGGACGCCAGAATAGCATAATATAGGACATCCCTAGCAGCATAAACCCCGAGTTCGCCAAAATGAAAAGGGAAGGTGGCAACTCGTAACTGTCAATCCCCAAAACCAGGCCGAGACGCAGTGACAATACGTTCCAAGCTATAACGAAGAGCAGCATCAAAAGAAAGCTGAGCCGACCCAAAGACACCGGGGGAACAAGTACGCAAAGCAAAATAAAGCTTGGAAATTCCAGTACAAGCTCGAAGAAGAAGCAACTCACACTGCGGGTCATCAATCCTCGCGACAGAATCCATAAGCTCTATGGTCATAGTCATTCTCTTCGCCACAATGTCGCTACTGAAAACAGGGCACACTGACAAACCCACCCATAACTGTGACATCACGCAAAGACCGAGCAATAGAGAAGGTGAAAACACCAGGAAGCCGACTCCTGGGGTCCTCCGTAGGCCAAAAGACCTTGGTCTTATCAACATTAAGATGAAGCCCAAAGCTGAGCCCAACTTCCATAATCAGCTCCAAGACCCTCCCCACTACTAAAGTGTCCCCAACAATAGTAGCATCAATTAAGTACCAGGCCTGCAGACTCAGCTCAAAAAAGTCTCTAATCTTGCACACCAAGGAATGCAAAATCAAAGCAAAAAGCAGAGGGCCTAAAGGATCACCTGGTTGAACACCTCGACAAGACCATAAGCTATGTTCCCCATAATACAATTGAGCAGGACTAGAATAACAAAACTCGACCCATCGGGATAGAACCGGGCAGTGACGGCGAACTTCATGTAACATGGTCACCCGATCAACCAACTGAAAGGCATTCTGAAAGTCGACCAACAACATAGAAAGACCAACATCACCACCACGAGCCTCAATAAACCGATTCAAGGCATGAAGAATAGCCTCTCCTCCACCGGATACCCCGACTCCAAACTGAAGACCAACAAATTAACCAGACAAAGAAGGACCGACCAAATAAGCACCAACCTTAAAGACAAGGCGTCTCCAAACACTGCCAACAGCAATAGGATGTATATCACCACCTGCTTTAACAAGTGGCGTGAGCGGGGCACTAGCAATGTACTCACCTAGAGAAGGAGGGCGACAATCTTCTAGGAAATGATTAACCATCCGAGTAATAGAGGCGTTCAAATCATCCTAAATAGTAATATCAGCTTCACCCAAACAATCCATAAGATGCTGAGCACGTAAACCATCCCTTCCACATGACGTGCTTCACGAAAAACTCCGAATCATATCCAAAACAACAGTCGCAGAGGCAACGAGTGGATGCTGATCAACAAGCAAAGGCGGAAAGGTGGGAGATGGGGAACTGGGGTGCTTATCCCGCAGTGCCACAAGAGTGACAACAGAATACAGGGCAATACCTGAGGAAGAGAGCACCCGAACAACGGCAGTGTAGTGACCATCACAAATCTTCCTCCGACATTACCGGAGGTTAAGCTCACTCAAATCAAGGTCATCCTCCACACTAAAAGAAGGAGGGGCCTCAGCTAAGGTCTCTTGCACAAGCTGCAAACAACCACCAGGCACACCCCAAGCAATAATATCACTAGCAATACTCTCCTCCTGACGCTGACGCTGACGCCGAACAACGGTCGTACACTCAAGATTACTCCTCGGGGAGAATGTCTTAAGTATACAAAGAGGCAACACATTATATTATTCACTTATTACATCTTTTTTTAATCATTTTATCCTTTTCCTCATCTCTTTTTTTTCATCTCCATCGTCCTTGTCAAATATTTATCCTAATAAATATATATAGTTGTACATCTAACCCAAAGAATAAAGTTATTTACAAAATTTTAAGATGATTAATATGAGTATCCATTTTCATAACTATAAAATGATCATCAATTTAATTTGAAGGCATAAATTAATAAATGTTCAATAACTAATAATTAATTTAACAATAAAAAACGTGAAACAATATAATATATGAAAAGACAACTCATATAATAGCATTTAATGATTAAGTTATTTCATATATAAAATTGGATCGTCTTATTTTATAAAACATGTTAATTTTAATTAATAAGTTATTAACAAGTCTAACATAATTAATTTAATACTCCGTATAAGTTAAGTTAAAGTTTCTGAACTGAACTTAATTTTGCTGAACTTATAGGAAATGAACTGAACTTATAGTAGCTGAACTGAACTGAACTTAATTTTACTGAACTTTTCTAACTAAACTTATAGAATCTGAACTAAACTTAAAGAGGGTGAGTTTAAATAAAAAAGAACGAGCCTTATACAAGATCATTATTGTTCATGCTCTAACCTTCGTGGCATTAACACTTTCATTCGTGGTGATATGCCAAGCCTATAATTATCAAAAGATTCATATAAATGGTATGGAGCAATTCTTAATAAAGATGCGGGAGTAGTTCTTAATAAAGATTTCCGGTCTATTTTTATTTATGATCTTCATTTTATTAAAACTAGTCTTAAACCCGTGCAAATTGCACGGGTATGCTTTTTTAAACATTGCTTTATTAAAAGGTGAAAATAATAATTAAACTTTACGGATTAAAATTAAGCCATTAAATTTAATTATAAAATCATTAACAGTTTTAAAAATTGTATATGATGGTTCCGATAAAAAGATATAGTGATTTTAACCGTAATTTTGCATTTCAACTATCCATGCAAAATTTTAAGTTCCAAGTTTTTTCACTTTCCTTTTGCGTTTCTTATGTTCAAGATTTTAGTATTTTTTATTTATGATTTATTTCTATTTTTCTTCTAGATTTTTTTTCGACTAATTTTCCTGGGTTTTTTTTATCTTAAATAAATAATTGGCTATATTATTAATTTATCGGCAAATTATTATTTTTTCCCTAGTTAGTTTTAAATCTATTAAAAGCAAATCATATATAAGCAAATTACTGAATAAAAACTATTTTTCTTATGTTATGGTGTTTTTTTAGTAAATCGGTAGACTAAGTTTTTTTCATTTCTTTTTGGTTAATTTTGTTGTCGGTATTATTTTAATAATCAAGGCTATTAATTGTTATTTTAATCAACTTAATTGACTAACATGTCATATCAACCAAATACTGATTGTTGTAAATAAAAAGTGATAGAAGAACATGGGGGTCTATTTGTCAAAATTAATTAAAGTTGACTTTTCAACTCTCCTACTTTCATGCCCAGCTTGATTTGTGGTTGTTCAATTAATAAGTAGAGATAGAAACATTTAAAGCCACCCCATTGATCCACATCATCATGTAATTTTCTTTTTTCTCTTTTTTTTTCTCATTTCTAGTTTTTTCCGCATTTTATGTATCGGTTTTCTTTTTTACAATAAAGTAGTTTATCTCAGGAATACAATAATTTGAACATGCAACTTTTTAATAATCCTTAATTATGAATTAAACCTTTACATTAATAATAAATTACATTGATATATCAAAAAAATCCTGAAAAATTAATAATTTAAAATTACAATTAACAAAAAATTACTGAATTATATAATTTCACCTTACACAGTTTTACTAGAACAAAATAAAATCAATAAACAAGTTCATAAGAACCCACCGCTTTAGTAAGATTATTTAAAAATCAGTTAGTTAATAAATATTAGAGAATTTAGGTGATATCATTCTAATTTGTAAAGTATCAACATTAATTACTCAATGCATGCATTAACAAACTATTTAACCGTTAATCCATATAGTACAATATGGATCTAGAATGTCCCATACCCAAATAAAATTTGAAAAAATAATTTTTAAACTGAAAAAAATATAAAACTCCATAAAAATACATTCTTAATTTTGAACTTATCTTATTTAATTTGGTTTTAAGAAAATACGGAAAACAAAATTACTAACGTATTCTAAATCTATCACTAAATACTCACACTGCAATCTACTTAGATAGATCTAATAAATTTATCGGAGTGCCATTTTTTATGTGTTACAACTTACAAGCATAAAACCATTAAAAAATTGTCTTGGTTAGACTAATTACATGCACAAAAAATACTTACGTTATAACCAAAAAAAGAATAAAAATTTACCATGTAGATTAGAAGCATTTAAAAATAAATCCGTCATTCCTGAGGTGAAATGCTACATACATAACGTAATGTTTAGTGGATAGTTATTTTTTCTTTTTCTTTTTTTCAAATTAAATTATTTTCTAATTTATTGATTATATAAACAAAATATAATGTGAGATAAAGGAAACACATGCATACATTTATACGAAAATGAGATAGGGGAGAATAGAAAAAGAGATAAGTAGGCGATATGGAGGTAGGAAATGAAGATAGTCGGTCTTTTAGTGACGTACGATTTTGGTGATGGGAAGGGTAGGATTATACATGGTCATACGGTGGTACATATGGATTCTCAGTAAGTGCTGCTTAAGATGTACTATTCGTCTTAAGTTTAAGACGGATCAAACAAAACCATATAGTGGTAATTAAAACAAAAAAGATCGTATTTTTCAGGGAACACGTTGGGTGATTATTTGATATGTATTTGACCCGTGTTAAGTTTAACACAGATATTGTCCGTTTTAAATAGATCAAATTTGTGATGGATTATCTGAAGTGTTTGGACTTTGTTTATTCCTCAGTTCGGCCCAACTCAAAATAGATTGTACCCGTTTAATTACGAACCCATCCAACTAACATGAGTCGAAATCATGTCGCTAAAATTTGCTAAGTTAAAATGTGTAAATGCGAATGAATATCGTGTTATTTTCATTTCAACGATGTTAGATGTAACGATATTGCTTATTTTCTTCATTTTCCAGATGATTTTATAATACGAATATATCGAACATACACACCTTAAATTGAAAAAAAATGCACAATTTGTCAAGTTATATTAATTTATTATCCATACTATGTTTTTTATTTTATAGTTGATAAGAGTCAAAAATCAATACGGCTGGTTTGTGAAATAAGTCAATAATTATTGTCTAATACTCAAGTTCTCTACTCTCGGATATTATAAGCGTTTTTCTGGCGTATTTCATACTGTGTTTTTCAAAGCAATGATTTTTACACAAAATATATTATAATTTGTAAGTTTATTAGATTTTTCTACTATTCGTAAATGATACGAAGTATTGTTAGAAATTTAAATTTTGATTAACAGTTATTGAAATTACATTAAATCGAATATTTACTATACAAGTTTAATACCAAACCCGTGCAATTTTGCACGTGTATAAAACTAGTTTAAATATAAAATCATGAACAGAAAATCAAGTTAATGATTAAGAAGATTAAGAATTGACTATTTTGTTGAATGAATTTTCAAGTTATGTCATATATATCTCCAAGTCTAAGGAGCAATTGGCTAATAATAATGAAGCCAACTTGCAGATCTGATCCTTAGTTAGTAATTCTCCTTCCTAATAAGTATATAAATAAAATACGTAGTATGGAGTAACCAATAATCCACGGTGCATTAATAGGGCTGAGCAAAAAACCCGATTATCCGATCCGACCCGACATCCGATCCGAACCCGATCCGAAAAAATGGATATCTGATCCGAAATCAGGTTTCGGATCGGATATCCGATCCGAAATATTCGGATATCGGATCGGATACGGATATCAAGTTTTCAAAAATCGGATATCCGATATCCGATTATTTTTCGGATCGGATATCGGATATCGAATCGGATACCCAATACCCGATCCGTATCCGAGATCCGATCCGTAAATAACACATACAAGTATACAACTATAAGATAATGACTAATAAAATAATAAATAATTTCTTTGTATATATAATCTAACATTCTAATTTCTAACCCTAAGTTCTTCCGCAGTCACTCACTCCCTTCTCCATTTATTCACCCTTCTCCATTTATTCACTCCCTTCTCCATTTATTCCCTATTTTCTCAATCCACCACGACAGTCGACAGCCCCTCGGCCCTCACCACCACGACAGCCCCTCGGCCCTCACCATCACGACAGCCCCTCGGCCCTCACCACCACGAGTCCACGACGCCCTTTCCGGGTCCATTGCCAGCAATTTCCGGGTCCTTTCCGGGTCCATTTCCGGTATTAATTTTATTCGATCTTAATTCCTTGAAATCTTTAGCAATTTTTGTTTTTTTTTTTATGTTTTTCGACCATTTATTGTTTCCGAAAAGTTGAATTCGATTGATTAGTGTGAGATCGTCATCGATTGTTGATTTGCGCCATCGATTGATTAGTTTGTTAATTTATTTGAGTGATAAATGTTGTGTTCAGGATTGTTTAGAATGCAGTGAACAATATTACAATAATTGATTTGAGTGATAAACGATTTGAGTGAACAATATTACAATAATGTCGTAGGATTACTTCTTCTCATTCCTGCTTTTCAGATTGAATCAACTGGATTTGGTTCAATACTTAATGTTGTAGTGATGATTTTAGGTCCACTAATTTATTTGGTTCAATAATGCCGTAGGATTACTTCATTGCTATTCTCTATTTTTTTTTTACTTACTGTCTTTGTCATCTATTTTTTGCAAGGTTATATGGCGACTTCTTCTAGTACCGCTAGTGTGAACGTTTCAAGTGACGGATCGCTGCCCTCAAATAATGAGGCTAATGTGACGGATCAGGCTACTCAAGCTACTGAATTAAAGGGAAAAGGAAGAAAAAGGACTAGGGATGAGGATAACGCTGAAGCTAGTGAGCCACATCAGAAAGGTAAAAAACGTTCTTGGCTTTGGGCACATTTCACGAAGTTTGAAATAGGAAAGGATGAAAGAGCTCAATGTCATTATTGTCCGAATCATGTAAGTGGTGGATCTAAGAGTGGTACTACTGTCATGAAAAATCACCTAGATAGATGTCGTATGTACCCTCCTAATGTTGATAAAGCACAAAAGCTTATATCTTTGCAAAGTGACTTGACCGGTGGAGATTGCGGGGATACTAGTGTTGGCAACAATAGTCTTACAAGTTTGGTTGAGAAGAGAGGTAAACTTGAGTTGTGGAAATTTAATCAAGCTGATACTAGGGCTGCTTTAAGTAAAATGATAATAATGGATGAGAGACCATTTAGAACCGTTGAACATGATGGTTTTCGATTGTTTTGTTCTGTTGCTTGTCCCCATTTTATGATCCCCTCTCGTTGGACAATTGCTAGAGATTGTTTCGATATGTACTTGGAGGAAAAGAGCAAGTTGAAAACTTACTTTAGCAAGTTGTCTTCTCGTATATGCCTAACCACTGACACTTGGACGTCTTGTCAAAACTTGAGTTATATGTGTCTCACTGCTCACTTTATTGACCAAAACTGGAAATTGCATAAGAAGGTCATTAACTTTTGTCCTATTGTTGGTCACACCGGTGAGATAATCGGGAAATCAATTGAAAATTGTTTGATTGAGTGGGGAATTACCACTAAAGTGCTAACCGTGACGGTGGATAATGCTAGTGCCAATGATGTAGGAGTTGAGTACTTGAGAGACAGACTTAGGTCATGGAGTAGTACTATATTAGATGGAAAATATTTGCAAATCAGATGTGTTTCTCATATACTAAGTCTCACTGTGAAGGAGGGTTTGAAAGACAGTAATGATTCAATCTATAGAGTTCGTAATGCTGTTAGGTTTGTGAGGTCTTCCCCTGCTAGATTGCTGAAATTTAATGTTTGTGTCAAAAAAGAACAAATTGATTCAAGTCGTCATCTTTGTTTGGATGTTGAAACTAGATGGAACTCCACCTATTTGATGTTGGATAGTGCTTTAATCTATCGTAAGGCTTTCTTGAAACTTGAGACTTCTGATAATGGTAAATTTGTAACTGAGCTGAGTAAGAATCGAGGCGTTCCAACCGAAATTGATTGGGAATGTGTTTCTTCTCTTTTACCTTTCCTAAAAATATTTTATGATGCTACCTTGAGACTTTCTGGCTCGTTATACATTACCACAAATGTTTACTTGCAAGAGATTGTTGGTATTGGTATGATGATTGATAAAAAATGTGAGAGTAGTGATGTTGGTGTGAAATTAATGGCTTCTGGAATGAAAAAAAAACACGCCAAGTATTGGGAGAATGTTGACAAGGTGAATGTATTGTTGTATGTTGCTGTGGTTCTTGATCCTAGACGTAAAATGCAATATGTTAATTGGGCAATTAATCAACAATATGATTATGAGAATTCTGTCAAGTTGCGTTCTAAAGTATTGGAAACTATAACTTCTTTGTATGTTCACTATACTGAATCTCAACCCACACAAATGCGTACCCCTCCACCGGAAGTGGAAGTGTCTCCTGATGAGTGTGAGAATATGGATGATTGGCAAGATGTGGTAGAGTCACAATTTGAGAGAGACGTAAGTAGTGAAATTACTAATGATAAGAAAAGTGATATGGACAAGTATTTAGAGGATGTTAGGGAAGTAAATTCTAAGAAATTTGATGTGTTAGATTGGTGGAAAAAACATGAGGAAGCATATCCTATTGTTGCTTTGATGGCTAGGGATATTCTTGCAATTCCCGTTTCGACAGTTGCTTCGGAATCTGCATTTAGTACTGGTGGTAGGATCCTTGACCAATTTCGGAGCTCTCTCTCTTCAAGGATGGTGGAAGGATTAGTGTGTGCGCAAGATTGGTTGCGTAGTACACGTGGTCCGCTACTAGCTGAAGAGTACGTTGAAGAGGTCGAGAAATTTGATAAAGGTATGTACTACTACTCTACTAGTGTTTCCCTTTATACTTTAATCAATAAAATAATGCTCTTTCATTTCCAAACTGATTCTTCTTAATTTGGCAGAGGTTCTATACATTACTAGTGTTTCCCTTTATACTTTGTATGTTTCAAAAAACCTCATTTTCATAGAATTTGGCAGAGGTTCTACTAAATAAAATAATGCTCTTTCATTTCCAAACTGATTTTGCATTCTTAGATAAATTCACTAATGCTCTTATTCTTCTTAATTTGTAGAGCTTGCAGAGGTTCTAGAGGAGGACTCAGCTTGTGACGATTACTTTTGAGGTGTCGCTTAAGCCGTAGATGGTGATAGGTTCATGTCAATGGCGGCGGTGACGTGCTTCATTCTCTTTTTTTATGTTGGGTTGTATAATAAAAAATTAGGTTTATGATTTCAAGACTTTTTTGTTATGTATTTGGATATTTTTGTCTTTGTATTTGGCGGATTATTACGCTCATTTTGATTGTTATGTAACGGGTTTCAAGTTGAATTAAAGTTTATGTAATTCTACTTTTTTTTCGATTGAAATCAATATTCTCGCTTTAGGCCAAAGTCAAATGAAAATGTGTGATTTCTTCAAATTCTGACCATTTATCTATTCGGATCAGATATTGGATATTGGATATCCGATCCGATTTTTTCGGATAGTAAATTTCGGATATCCGATCACTTCGGATCAGATCATGGATACTAAAATTTTGGATTTTCGGATCGGATATCCGAACCGAAGTCGGATTCGTGATCGGATATCCGATCCATGGCTCAGCCCTATGCATTAAGTATGTTTACCATTTCTCATTGCTTTCACAATTATCCACACACAAGTCAACGGTTTTTAGTTGTAAGACAAAGAACAGTTGGCTATTTGGCTTGGATCATGAAAGGACAAAATAACATCAAGAGAAGTTTCTAATATGCACACATTCTCATTTCAGACGGGACGACTCGTCTTATTGCTTTAGACGGGTCGAGCTCTCTCACAAAAAGAGCAAGTGGACAAGTAGGGGATAATGGATAATCCCTCCACTTGCCCCACTTGCTCTTTTGTGAGAAGGATTGACCCGTCTAAAGTAATAAGACGGTACGCCCCGTCTCAAACAAGACCAAGTGTCTAATATGATACTCCGATATATATTCCCAACTGCAAATACTTATTCATTTCTAACTTCTCTTTTTACCGCTGGAATTCTACAAAATTATCTTTTTACTGCTGCCAGAAAAAAAAGTGTTGTGACCTCTCACTAGTGACGTACTCGGTAAATTTAATTAGTGGATCCGTAACGTAAATTCAAAAATCAGCAATAAAAATAGCAGGGTCTTATATAGTAAAACTTGGTACAATTTACACATTGTCGCTTTATATACGGTAAAGCAACAAAAACATGTGGGGTCTCAAAACCTCACACCTACCCAAGGAGCAAGTGAGGGGAGTTGTGAGAGAGAACAAGATTATGACGGTCATAAACAAGACGAACTGATTCCCAAGAGCAACTAACTTGATACTAGGTCTTATCTCATTTGGTGACTCACATACAGTATAAAATAAGGTGACTCGGCTTTTTAGTTTCTATTGGATTATTAGGCTAAGGTACCTAATAAACTACGGTCGGAAAAACAATTTGTGTTTCTCCCTCTAGGAGTTTAGGTCTTCTCCACTTTCCCCTAAAAACCCTCCTTCTTCCTCAGATGTCATTTCCTCTTTTCAAAAAATTTTCCTTGCCTGCATGCTTGAGTTCTCCACTTACTGCATGTAGTGTCTCTTCCTTTTCTACCTTAATTTGCTTGTTGTTTGCCAAGTGTCGTAATGCTTGTCTGACTTTCTTTAATCTGATTTGGTTTAGCTTGCAAGCTTGGGTTTTGCTCCATCTATTTAAGCCCCTCTTTACTTCTTCCTGTTATCCATTCCAAAACGGTCAATTAAATCTATCTCTTTCTTCCTCTCCTTCCTCATGGCTTCTCAATCAAATCTTTCCCCTTGTCGGTCTGGTTTCAGTGTCAGGCTTTCTCCTTACCTTTGTGTTGATTTTACGGGGTTAGATTTAATAAAGTTTTGGTTGGGAATTTCCAAGATCAAAGATTCCTGGAGGTTACCAGGATTTATGCTGCTATTTTGAAGCATTGGAAGCTCAATGGATCGGTCTCCATTCGTGTAATGGATCCGTATTATCTATTTATCTTTTCCTCGCATGCTGATCGTACCTACTTTCTTCAGAGGCAGGCCCTTAACATTGAAGGATTGCTGCTGGTCCTCAGGCCTGCTATAACTGAAACAATTCCTGACAGTTTACTGTTTCATATAGTCCCTTTGTGGATTAGGGTTATAGGTCTTCCTTTCCACTTGATGAATACTGTTGTTGCTGTTTATTTGCTCTCTTTTATTGGAGATGTTTATGAAGAGGAGGCTTTTCCCACGCTTCTTCCAAACAGAAATTTCGTCTGGGTAAAGGTTTGGGTGGATCTGTCAAAGCCATTAATTCCTGGTTGCTTTATTGCTCTTAATGGCCGGGAGCAAATATGGATATCTTTTTCATATGAAGGCTTATTCCGTTTCTGCAAATCTTGTGGACAAATTGGTCATAAAGTTTCTTTCTGCCCATTAAGCAAAGAAGGTGGAGCTCGGGGAATCAAGCATAGAATGAATGAGATAGCTGATAAGGGACTTACTATTCTTCATGGCCCTCCTTCAGCCGGATTTTATTCTCCTTATATTTGTGGTCTTCCATCTCGCCTTAAATATCTCAACTCTGAAATTGACTACATTGTTGGCTCTGAACCAATCGTTGTAGATTCTGGAGGTAGTTCTCCTATTTTTTCCTTTTCATCATCATGTTCTACTTCAAAAATTTCAAGCTCGATATTTCGAACACCATCGCCGGATTTTATGGTTCATGAGGACCTTTCGCGAGAAGTCAAGTTGGAGAATCATCCTCTGATTAGAGGTCCTTATCCATTTCCGACAAATGTTGAGGCGCCGGTGAATGATCATTGATCACCAGAGGATGATATTGGTCGCTCCTTTTCTCCGGCTTTCAATGTCTCAGTTGCTGATGCAGATTTAGATGTTGGTCTGGGGTTGGGTCCAGCTGCACCTTCTATGCAGGCTGAGCACATTGATGTAGGGGGTGTGTTGTCTAAGGCAAATGATAATGAAGCGGGCCCATCATTTTTCCGACTGACTATATGGGCCGAATAATAAAATTTGTGTACAAACGTAAGGTAGGTCTTGGTTTACATTATTTAAGTCGTCCTAAGTTTAAAGTTAGTTCAAGATCTACTTGTTTTGATCTTCAAATTGAGCAAGAGCCGATTTCTGTGGTTTCCCTTATGTGGGACCAAACTAATGTGCGACCTTTCTCTTTTGTTTGGCCGAAATCTCCGATCTTAGAATCCTCTTATGATGATCACGAGAGGAAACGAGATGATGATTCTTCTCTTTGGTTCTCTGATTTTCAGAACGTCAAGAAGAAGCGGGTTTGCTCTTTTATATTTTCGCCGAAGAATTATCTAACTTTTTCCTCTATTTATTTCAGCGGTAATTCGGCCTCGTCTGATTTTGGTCTGGTGGCGGACCTTAATACGCCACCCGACCATCAATGAAGATCTTTTGTTGGAATTGTAGGGGGTTGGGTTATGCGGATGATCCTACAATTCCTTTTCTGTCCCAGTGTTTTCGGCAATATCATCCGTCAATTTTGTTTCTTTAGGAAACTTTTGCTTCTGTATCTCAGGCTGTTGCTAAGACTAAATGTATAGGTTTAGATAACTTTTGTGGGGTGGATCCCGTAGGTCATAGTAGAGGTCTTCTTTTGCTTTGGGATAACACTGTTAATGTAGTTATTTTAGAAAAGGATCCTAATCAAATCTTGTGTAAAATAGGCTATGTATTATCAGATGTAAATTCTGAAATGTTTATGGGTTTTTTGTATGGGGCCTCTTCTTTGGAGGATTGTTTCCCACTTGGAAATCGTGTTTCTTCTTTTATCTCTAATTTATCTCCTTTGGCAGTTATTGGGGATTTTAATCAAGTTGAGTATTTTTCGGACAAGATGGGTGGTTCCGCCAATATTCGTGGACAAGAGGACTTTACTAATTGGCGCATCTCGAATAGCCTTTCTGATATTCCTTTTTCAGGCCCTTGTTTTACCTGGATGAATAATCGTGATAATGAAGAGCTCATTATACAAAGACTTGATCGTGCTTATGCAAATCAGGATTGGTTACGAGTTTTCCCTTCCGCTCATCTTCTCCATTTGCCTATTCTAGTGTCGGATCATGCTCCCATTATTTTAAATCTCTATCCTTTGCCTAAGTCAAAGAGAAGGCATTACAGGATTGATAACTAGTGTCTGGATTACCCAGAGATTATTGATATTATAGCTCAAGCTTGGGCTACGCCTTTTTCAGGTTCTTCTATGTTTGTTATCTCCTGTAAATATTCTTTGATCCGTCATGCAGTTATGGTATAGGTAGTAAATCACCGTCGATCTCACAACAATGATTTGTCTAGGGTGGAAAAAGATTTAGATAAATTGGGCCTTGATATTGAAGATAACTTTACCGCATCTCAATTAAGACACATGTAATGAGCGAACTCAGATTATGAGGGAACAACATTCTTACTGGTGCCAAAGAATGAAAATGAAGAGGGAGATTAGTGATGGTCTTCCTACCAAGTTTCTTTTTTCTAGAGTAAGAGCTCGTGCCTCTCGTCAACAAATTTTTTCTCTAAGATCTCGTGATGGAAGATGGCTCAATTTACCTTATGAGATTGTTGATGAGATTTCAACTTATTTCTCTGATCTCCTTGAGGATAGACCTATCTCACCGCCTCCTCCTGAGGCTTGTTCTGAATTCAATCTTGAGTCTCTGTCTCTCCCTTCTCTTAGCTCTGGGGATTATGCTCTACTTGAAGCACCTTTTGCAAAAGAGGAAATTTTCAATGTAGTTTGTAGTATGAATGATTCAAAATCTCCGGGGCCAGATGGAATCACTCCGAAATTTATTAAAACTTACTGGCCTTTGATTGGTGACTTGGTGATGTCTGCAATTCTCAGGTTCATTAATTCTGGTGTCATTCTTAAGGAATGGAACTTCACTCATATTGTGCTCATTCCTAAGGTTGTCAACCCTGAACTGATAACGCAGTTTCGTCCTATTAGCCTTAGCAATGTGATTTATAGAATTGTTTCGAAGTGTCTTGCTAATAGGATAAAATGAGTGTTACCTTCCATTTTGACTGACACTCAGCAAGCTTTTATCCCTGGAAGGCTTATGTCCGACATCTCTATTATTGGTCATGAATTGTGCATTACATTAATAAGACGAAAAAACGCACCATTTGTTATGCTGCACGTAAGTTGGATATAAATAAAGCTTTTGATAGGGTGTCTTGGAAATTTCTAATGGTTGTTCTCTGTCATTTTGGTTTCCCTCTTAAATGGCAAGCGTTGATTTGAGAATGTATATCAACCGTGAAATATTCTGTGCTTATAAATGGAGAGCCATCGCCTTCTTTCGCAGCAGCCAGAGGTTTACGTTAGGGTGACCCCCTTTCCCCATATCTGTTCATTATATGCATGGAAATTCTTTCTAGGTTTCTTATCTCTGAGACAGCACATAACAGGATTTGGGGAATAAAAATCTCACGCTATGCTCCACCGCTCTCTCATATTTTCTATGCTGATGATGCTCTTATCTGCTGCAAAGCAACATCTTCTGCTTTTGATAATCTCAAAGTTGTCCTTCAAAGTTTTGAGTTGATTTCTAGTCAGATGATAAATCTTGACAAATCCTTTATTAAGTTCAGCCCTAATACTCCGCAAGATTTTAAGGATCATCTGGTATCCATTCTTAAAATTAAGGTTATGGATAACTTTGGAACTTATTTAGGAGTACCAATTGACCTCCCAAGAAAGAAAAAGATCGGTTTTTCACCTCTTTTGGATAAGCTTACTTCAAAAGTAGTATCCTGGTCTTCGTTGAATCTCAGTCAAGCAAGTAAGCTTTTGATTATCAAATCTGTTCTTTTGGCTTCTTTAAATCACCTTCTTGATGTAATTCCTTTTCCTAAGTCCATTTCAGAGAGGATTGATTCTCTGGTAGCGGCTTTTTGGTGGTCCAAAAATTCTAAGTCTAAAGGTATCCACTGGCCCTATAGAAATTCTATTCAAGCTCCTAAATCTCAGAGAGGACTCGGAATCAAGTCGGTGGAGACCCTTAGCCAAGCTTTCCTTCTAAAATCCCACTGGCGTATTCTTAACAAGAAAACAGGTATTTTGGCAAGATTTATGCAACCTAAATATGGGAAAGATCTTCCGATTCCTAGCTCGAAATCCAAAGTATCACATCCATCTTTCTGCTGGTCGGGTGTTTGCCGGGCATCAGTTGCTTATGTTAAGGACGCTTATTCCTGGAAATTAGGGAATGGAGTAAATATTTGTTGCAAGACTGATAGATGGGTTAATGATAACCCTCCTAAGCTTCGTTAAGATTATCTGTCTTGTTCGGTTAAATTCTCTGACCTAGTTCTTCCTGATGGTAGTTGGAATCCTACAGCTTTGTTCAGATATTTTGAGTCTACGTGTGTCAAAGATATAACATAAGATGGAACCCCCACAGCTTTGTGTGGATGACTTCCTATATTGGAAATACACGGAAGACGGGAGGTATACTTTGAAATCTGGTTATAGTATATTTCTTGAAATTAAACAACGCTTTTCCGGCTCTTGATTTACCTGTTTCCCATGGGATATAGTCTGGGGACAAAAGATTTCAACCAAGTTACCCATTTTTTTATGGAAGCTAGCACACGGAATTTTACCAACTCTTGGTAAGCTAAGTTCTAAAGGTATGCAAGTTCAGGATACATATGTTTTATGTAATTGTTCCATCGAAACCTTGGATCATCTTTTCAAGGAATGCACCGTGACTCAGCATATTTGGAAATCATCTAATTTGGGAATTGTCTCGGCTTCAAATCTTCATACGCGATTTCAACTTTGGTTGGCGGATCATATTAAGTATCTTCATAGGATTTCGGACCAGGGTAACAATCGTCTTTTATACTTTCAATGCATTCTTATGGCCATTTGGTCCAATAGAAATGCTATTATTTTCAAGGGTGCTATTTTAAATCCAAGAGGCGTTCCTGAGTTTTCTTATCATCTTTATAATATATACATCATGCCGGCATATTCTCAAGTCAAGAATTCAAGACCTTCTCTTCTAGCGCCTACAATTGGAGACAGATCTCTTACTCCGTCTTGCGTGAGTGCTACTATTCTTATATATGCTCACAGAACTGATTTCAGTGATATCTTTGTCTGCTCTTTTGCTGATCCCTGGGTATTTAGTCGTTATGATGTGCTGGTTAGAGCCTCAGACACTTTTGCTGCTCATGCAAGAGCTCTTTAGATTAGTATGCATTGTATTCCTTCTTCGTGCTTTTTGTCGGTTACGTTTTTAGTAACCTCTAAAAAATTATCTTTTGTTCTGGCATCTAGATCGCCAGTACCCATCTCATTGCTTGTATCATATGATAATGAATATTCGTGCTATGCTGCGTCAGCACAAGCACTGGTCTGTTAGACTAGCCACATGTTAAGTAGATTTAAGCCACTTGTAGTTTTTGTATGTTATATAAACTTTATTTAATTTAAATATATCAGTACACGTTTGTCAAAAAAAAAATAGGCTAAGGTATGAATTCTTGTTAGATAGATTGATCTTCCATTGAAATAGCATAAGCTGCCTATTGAGAACAATTTGTTTTGCTTTGAACAGTTTTAACTTAAGACATCTGATAACCACTTTTTTTTCCACCCTTTATTTTAATTCGGGTAAAATGTGTCTTAAATTAAGACAGTCTTAAACATTACTCTATCAATAAATAGAGTACTGAAAACAAGGTGAGATCCTTTTCATTTTTTTTCCTCCATTTCCTAAAAAGAAATGGAGGGACCAATTTCTTTCGGTAGTCGATATTGCATTATTGCATCATCAAACGGTTTCAATTTTATGTGTAAACAAAAGAAATATAATAAATTTAGTGGGTTAAATATTATAAAACGGGTTACGAGAGAGGAATCGGTGGCTAGGATGATAATTCTAGAAACACAGTGAAAGAACAAAATGAAGAAAGCATCACCACTTGCGTCACCAAGATCGTTTGATTTGTCATCTAGTACGCTTTTGTCAAGCTAATTTAAGGTTCACAGTTACAACTTCCATCTATCTTGCGGCATGCATAGGTCGTCTACGGTCTACCCGCAAAAAAAATAAAAAAACGAAAAGTCTCACCCTATGCCATAACTTTGACATTTTACTTGAAATACCCAAAATATTTAGACGAATAACATTAAGTGGTCATAAATCGTACTTTCAAACTCATAAAATGTGAAAAATCCAATAATCTCATCCCACATTGATAAAAGAGAGGGGACTTTACCACTTTATAAGGCAAGATGCTACTCCCTCTATTACCAATTGGTTTTAGAAGAGAACCTCCTTGGTCATATAAATTAGGCTCTCTTTCCTCAGCGCGGGTTCGGCCCAGGCCCGTCTTCAGTTGAAAATACCGCAAGCGTACGGGTCTATTGTAGATGTTTACGAGTCGATCTCAGGGAAGTAAAGTTAAGTACTAGTCAAGTAGTCTTGTTATAGGTCGACAAGCTCTACTAAGGATGAATAATTACTAAATCACTACTCGGATTAGACACTACCTAATTTGCTATTAACAACTCTTCCGAGCTCTAAACTAAATCGCCTTGCTTCCACAAATTGATTTAGATTTAACCTATTATTAGATGATGAACTTGGTGGATAAATCTCGTCACAAAACAATTACCAATTCCCATTGAACAATCAATTTGCTCCTAGATTCATTCAATCAGAAACAACAATCCAATTCAATATAAATCTTTATCTAATTACTCACTCATAATAAAAGAAGACAAACAATTCATAATTAAAACAATATAAGACATAATTAATAGAATAGATGCAATGAAAGAATACTTGTAATTAAAGAACCCGAATGTTGAATAGAACGAAATATAATTGCAATAATCCAAAGAGCGAAATAATTAAATCTTAATCTAGAGAGTTCTTGTAATTAAGGCTAATGATATTCTAAGCATAAGATAAAAACAGTGTATGTAAAACTAACTATCAAAGAGTTTCTTAATAATAGGTCTTTTATTAGAACTTGGAAACTAAGCTAAATTGGAGTTTCCAAATTTCAGCCGCAGCGCCCCCGCCCGGGGGAATACTTCTGCCCAAGTATGGCTTCAAGTGTCAATATCCCCGCCCGGGGCTCATTTTACCCCCGCGTGGGGAGATCTTCTTATCTTCTCTTCTTCATAAAATACTTCAATCTGTAATGCTCATGGGGTCTAAGCCTTTATCCTTTATTCCAATGTCCGAGAACTCAGCTCGTTTCTCATCACTCCTATCATGGATACCTTTCCAAGGATGGTTCGTTTTGACCTGAAACAAACACGAAACATACCAAAGCGTAGTATATATCGAAACATGACAAAACCATGCAAAGCTAGCCTAAAATCATATCAAGGGGAGTCAAAATAAGCCTAATTAAGCTACTAAATACACGTAAAATAAGCACTTAACAAATTCCCCCAAGCCGAAACCTTGCTTGTCCTCAAGCAAATAGTCAGCAAACAATCAATAAATAGGAGGACAAGATAGTGAAATGGCTAAACAACTCGATACCAAATGCATCACCGTACACGAAACTAGCATCATACATGTAAATGCCTCTTCCCTTGATGAACCACAAGGAGTGGTGAAAACACAAACATAAGTAATGATCATAAGACGGTGCAACACCCCACTCCATGCTCAATCCTTTAACCGTGCAATACCATATACTAGGCGCTCACAAGATGTCACTCATCACACATAGACCAAGGCAATTTTGATTTTGGCCCTCACATATTCAACCTACAAGAAATGTGCAAAAAAGGCACTACGGCCACTAAAGAGTGGAATACCTCTCCAATTCTCATGCATTCAAGTCATACCAGCGAGGCAAAGGGTTGGAACATGGCTTATGTTGAAGGGTAAAAAGTGGCAACATATTTGGATAATGTGGAGTTAAAAGCCGGTTGTCGTGTATTTGTACTTACCAAATGAATATCCAACATTAGGAACCCAACATAACTAAGTAGTCAATGTAAGACAATCCGGAAGAGCTAAAACACAATGGTGAAATGATCTTATACCTTGTAACATAAGGAAATTGACAAATATGCTAGAAAATCACTACTTCCCATTTAAATCCCATTAGACACCATTTGTTTATCACAATACAAAGCAAACTCTTATCCGGATATAAACTCAAAACCCAACTTAATGGACTATCTCTTTCTTGATCATACGTAAAAGTCTACATGTCATTCCCTCTTTTTCCTTCATTCATTTATGTCTTTCTTTTCTTTTCTCTCTTTTTTTTTCTTTTTCATATACATTTTTTTTCTCATCAACTCTTTATTTTCATGAGAGGAACGACATGGGATAAGAGTAATAAGATACACAAGTCCAAAGAATAAACTCCATACTATTAACATGTGACGTATTAGACTAGACAATTAAACACCCTTACCCACCTTTAATTTCAAAATTACCAAAAAGTACTACACACGACTGACCCGACTAAGGTCGGAGGTTTTGGAATGTAGCTATATAATGTGGGTTAACCAAAGAAAATCAGGCTAGAAAGGCTCAGATGGGCTACAAGCAGAGGATTAATTCAAAGGGTAATAAAACAAGTCTATTTGGCCATGTGAAGTTCAAATTATAAAAAAAGAAACATGCCTCATAACGCAATATGATCGAATGCACAAGGAGACCGAGGGGATACGCCACACTCAAGTAAAGCGCATCCTGGAGGGAAACTACTCACAAATCCTAACAATGAGACCGGATAGAAGTACGCCGGTCTTGGAGGCTCTACATCCTCTCAATTTAAGTAGTTATGCCTAATACATGGTGTGGTCATGGATATCGCTCCCCGTGAGGTGTCACGGTGTCAAGACTCATCTAGCAATATTTTCGAGTTGTAGACAACTATGTCCTAAAATATGCAATTAGCAAGCTTCAAAAGGTTGGCAAAATGGAATGAGACATAATCAATGTTTAAGCATAAGCCAAATCCACTAGTAATAAGATGTCAAATTTTGATTTTTTTTGTTTTTTTTTGTAAAGAAATGCAATGCGATAAATGAACTATTTTGAAAAAAATGCAATACGATGAATGAATGAACTACTAACTAGATAACTACAACACATATATAATGAAGTGTATCCTCCCCGAATCCTAAACGACGCATTGTCCTCAATGCATAAGAAATTCAAAACATGGGACAATAAACAAAAGAAGGGGGTATGGGGTTTGACCGACAGCATGCTCAACCGCGCTCGGACGAGCTAAATAGATCCTTCATTATTATTTTTTAAAATAAGAAAACAAAAATAAATACATACCTAACTTGGGTTGCCTCCCAAGAAGCGCTTCTTTAACGTCATTAGCTTGATGCTCTTGCAAATTATTAACGTGAATTGCCCTTAGATGAGCAATAAGCAGTATCTGGTGGTACACATCCATCATCGATTAACCTTGCTTTCTCTTTCGCCTTGGCACGCCAAATTACTTCTCCTCTGGAACGACGTTGACTAGTGTCGGTGGGATGCACTAGGCCTTTACCTTGATCCTTCAAAATTGTTGATCTCGCTACCTTAACCATATAATTTTTTCCATGGGTTCAACTGATGGCTTAACAATCTCAGCGCAAACATTGTTAGTAGCACCAATAGCAGGACATGTATTAGAAATGGGGAAAGAGACATGTGGCTCAAGTAGTTTGAAGGTCACACTTTCATCCTTAACTCTCAAAACAAGTTCATCTTGTTGCATGTCTATCAATGTCCTACCTGTGGCTAGAAATGGTCTCCCTAAAATTAAGGGTATTTCATTGTTTTATTCCATATCTAGAACATGAAAATCCACATGAAAAGTGAACTTATTTACCTTGACCAAAACATCCTCAACTACCCCATTGGGGATTCGGATAGTAGTATCTGCCATTTGGAGCGACACCTTAGATGGTTTAAGGTCCTTAAATCCCAATTTATGAAAAGGGGAAAGAGGTATCAAATTTATACTAGCCCCAAGATCACACAAGACCCTCTCAAATTTCATTCCATTTATCATACAAGGGAGAGTGAAACTACCCGGATCCTCAATTTTGGGTGGTAAGTTATTTAGCACAACAGATGAACAATCATCAGTTAATAAAATTGTTTTAACAGACTCAAGGGACCTCTTCTTAGATAGGAGTTGTTTTAAAAACATGACATATGAAGGCATTTCACTAAGAAGATCAAGAAAGGGCATGTTAACTTGGAGTTTCTTGAGAATTTCTGAAAACTTACCATACCGTTTTTCAAGTGTGGCTTGGGCCAAACGTTGAGGAAACGGGACCGGCGGTATATAAACCCTTTCATTTGTACCCACACTACTAGAAATCTTTGGAGGCTTAGCATGTGCTTGTTTCTTATCAGCTTTCTCCCCCTCCAGTACTTCTCTCACAACCTTCCCTGCTGACACCTTTAACTCTTCCCCATCCCTCATAGTGATAGCATTGCACTAAGCTTTAGGGTTCAGATCAGGTTGCCCTGTAAATTGTCCTCGAGGTTTCACCAATTGATTGACTTGTTGGGCTATTTGAGCAAGTTGAGTTTCTACCTTTTTATGTGAGGATTTGAGCTGAGAAATCGATGTAGAAAACTCTTCATTTTTCTGGTTTTGGTCTCGCATGTATTGAGATTGTTGAGACAAAACTTGCTCTAACATCAACTCCACATTGGATTTTTGAGGAGCTTGAGGTTGTTGAAACTGTTGTTACTGGTATTGAGTATGTGATTGCATGGGCAAATTTTGATAAGACGGCCGTGCTTTGAAACCACGAGGTTGTTGATAAGTCTTAACCTGATGTTGAGGATTCTGGATGTTGCTTGTGATTATATATGAGAGCTTAGGATTATGAGCCCACCCCGGATTGTAAGTATTAGAATTGGGGTCCCACTGTTGCTTCCCATTAAGAGCATTCACTTGGTCCATCATTGAAGCATTCACACATTCGGAAGAATCATGCCCATTAACCCCACAAATTTGACACATGGGTGATGAAGAGCTAGAACCATTACTCAACTTGAGATGAGCTACTTGTTGAGATAGATCATCAAGTGTGGCTTGCATCACACTAACAGAATCATCAGTGGCCTTGCTCCCTCGAACACTGGGGTCACTCCCCCAATGATAAGTGCTTATAGCTAAATCCTCTATAAGAGCTTTGGCCTTGTCCCATGAAATCCCGCCTAATCGTCCCCCCGCAGCTGCATTGAGACTCATTTGCAACTCTGGCTTTAAAGAATTGTAAAAAGTATATATCAATACACATGAAGGGATCTCGTGATGAGGACATTGTCGTTGAAGTTCCTTGTATCTCTCCCACGATTCATAGAGATACTTATCTTCACGTTGTACAAACCCTGTAATGTCGTTTCTGAATTTGGCAGTCTTCCCAGGAGGAAAGTAGTTTTGCAGAAAAGCAGTCGAAAGCTTATCCCAAGTATCAAACGAGTCAGGATCACAATTGTTCAACCATTCACGTGCACTCCCTTGAAGAGAATAAGGGAATAACCTCAACCGGATGGCGCCATCAGAAGCTCCATTAATCTTTATGTCAGCTTTATCAAGGAATCTATTCAGGTGCTCGTTAGGGTTTTCAGTTGGTGAGCCACCAAACTGATCAGTTTGAACTAAATGGATCAAAGAAGTTTTCAACTCAAAAATGTTTGCATCAATCTTTGGCTTTGAGATACTTGAGTTGAAAGTTGGTTTCGGAGCCGCTTCTTCTCGCATAGAAATCATGATGATAGGAATATTAGTTTCTACAAGAGGATCAGAAGTAGTATCGAGTTCAAGCTCCTTTCTCTTCCTCCTTCTTTCAGCGTTAAGCCTTCTAGCAGTGGCTTCAATTTCAGGGTCAAATAATAGATCACCTGCGGAATGTCCCCCGCGCATATAAGACTAATAACAAAACTAAAGGAAAAGAATTAGTAACAAACAAGGCGTACTTGCGTACGCAAAATAAAATCGTAGTCTAAACTAATCTAAAGTAAACTATTATTAAACCATTTCTTTCCCGGCAACGGCGCCAAAAACTTGTTCAGTTGAAAATACCGCAATCGTACGGGTCTATTGTAGATGCTTACGAGTCGATCTCAGCGAAATAAAGTTAAGTACTAGTCAATTTAGATTATACTTTAGCTACGAGAAATCAATAATAGAGAATTAGCTAGACAAAATTTATAAGCAAATAACAACGATTTTAATCAACAACTAAAAGGTCTAAGGTCCGTAGTCTCGTTATAGGTCAACAAGCTCTACAAAGGATGAATAATTACCAAATCACTACTCGGATTAGACACAATCTAATTTGCTATTAAAAACTCTTCCGAGCTAATTAAACTCCCTAATATTGATCAACCTACCTACTTCCATAAGCAAATTAAACCAAGTAGAGGCATTAAGTTGATAGTTGAGTCGTAATTATCAATTAGACACTTCCATGAATAACTAATAATCAAAGATAAGATTAATGTTCTAAACTAAACCGCCTTGCTTCCACAAATTGATTTAGATTTAACCTATTATTAGATGATGAACTTGGTGGATAAATCTCGTCATAAAACAATTACCAATTCCCATTGAACAATCAATTTGCTCCTAGATTTATTCAATCAGAAACAACAATCCAATTCAATATAAATCTTTATCTAAATCCGAGATATACCAATTAGGTAATCAAAATTAACAATTCAATTCATGATTGTCATCCGTACAACAATCCTACGAACCCTAGATGAGAAATTACTCACTCATAATAAAAGTAGTCAAACAATTCATAATTAAAATAGTATAAGACATAATTAAAATAATAGATGAAAGAATACTTGTAATTAAAGAACCTGAATGTTGAATAGAACGAAATATAATTGCAATAATCCAAAGAGCGAAATAATTAAATCTTAATCTAGAGATTTTTTGTAATTAGGGCTAATGATATTCTAAGCATAAGATAAAAACAATGTATGTAAAACTAACTATCAAAGAGTTTCTTAATAATTGGTCTTTTATTAGAACTTGGAAACTAAGCTAAATTGGAGTTTCCAAATTTCAGCCGCAGCACCCCCTCCCGGGTAAAAAATTTCCCCGCCCGGGGGAGTACTTCTGCCCAAGTATGGCTTCAAGTGTCAATATTCCCGTCCGGGGTTCATTTTACCCCCGCCTGGGGAGATCTTCTTATCTTCTCTTCTTCATAAAATACTTCAATCTATAATGCTCATGGGGTCTAAGCCTTTTTCCTTCATTCCAATGTCCGAGAACTCGTTTCTCATCACTCCTATCATGGATACCTTTCCAAGGATGGTTCGTTTTGACCTGAAAGAAACACGAAACATACCAAAACGTAGTATATATCGAAAGATGACGAAACCATGCAAAGCTAGCCTAAAATCATGTGAAGGGGAGTCAAAATAAGCCTACTACTAAATACACGTAAAATAAGAACTTAACAGCCCGATAATGAATTTAACAGAAAATGATAATTTTTAATTTTCAAATCGTTCATCTTTCCGAAAGCTACTATTTAAAAAAAAAAAATTAGTCGTATTTGGATGTCGTGGCTAGGATTTTTTGTATGAAGAAGTTGATTTTACCGCACAGACTTTGAGTGGCCATATCTCTTGGTCACGAGTTCTGAACTCGCCATTTTTTTTTTCAAATCATAGTTCTCGGAAAGATGAACAATTTGTGATAAAAATCATCATTTTCGAGTTTGTAAACATGAGTTATCGCCACTTAAAGTTTTTTGGATCAAAAATTTAGGTATGTGAGGCAAAATATCAAAGTTCGGTGTATAGTGAAAATTTTCAGGAAAAAATAAAGTTCAATACTTCAAATTCGCCAGATATCGAAACTACAAAAAAAATAATGCATTTCAGGTGTTGTAGCAAAGAAGAAAATAGCTGTAAGTCTTGTGTAAGACGGATATTATCCGCCTAAATCTTAATACGGGTTTAGTATTATCAAGTTGTGATAATAAAGACAAAACTTTTGGTATATTCTGCGGAACAAGTGGGATGATTTAGTACGTACTTGACCCGTCTTAATCTTAAGACGAATAGTGTCTGTCTGAAATGAGATCGAATTTCCGAGAAAATAGAGTGTGCTTAACCTAGAGGATCTCTTGACTTTAATCTCTATTTAACCGACCCCAATTTTTTGTTTCAGACGGCCACTTCTCGTCTCCAGACGGACATATGTACCCATTTTATATTTAAATAACCACAACGACATAGTTAGTGTCACATTTTATGATAACTTGTTTTTCAACAGTGATCTCATTTAACTGTAAAATGGTTACAAAATCATGTCTTATTACTTCAGACCAAAAATGTCCGTCTCAAGCAAGATCAACTCTTAACCAAATGCATTAACTATAGACTGTATAGAGTAGTACATAGTAGACTTGGTCCACAACATTGGTTGGTCCAGACTGCTCTCTTAGGTCCCAGCATTCCGTCCAAGCGCGTTCACTGTTAGCCATGTTCAGGGCTTGAAAAACTTAGCCCGACCTACCAAGTCCATGAAATGAAAAATAAAAAGTTTTACAACGGAGCGGGTTGTAAAAATTTGTACAACATAATGGGTTAGGACCAAAAATCTCCAACCAGGCCTGCACCATATGTGTGCGACGATTGGAGTTCATGTATTTTTGAAAAATGTGATCATTTTTGGTTAATTGTTACCACTTTTGGGGATATAATGACAACTTTAAAAACTGGTCATTTTTTCTAAATGTAAAAGTGGTCATTATTTAACTAAAAGTGATTGTTATTTATTAAAAAATGGTTGTCACCTCAAGAATTTTTTATAAAATAGAGAGTATTGAGTAACAAATGATCCATATTGCATAAATCATAAACATAAGGTTTTGCTTCAGACGGGGCAACCCGTCTTATTGCTTAAGAAGAGTCAAGCTCTTCACAAAAGAGCAAGTGGGGCAAATGCCCCCCCCCCCTCTCCCCCTCACTTGCTCTTTAGTGAGGGGGATTGACCTGTCAGAAGCAATAAGTTACGGATCTTCCCGTTTGAAACAAGATTTTGTGAATCATAAATGTCCACCTTTTCGCACCGCTTTCACAATTATCCACACACAAGTCAACCAAAAAATATTCATTTTAAAAAAACAATTTTAAAAGTTAGGCCAAACATGCTCTAAATGAATAGCCTCAAGTCCGGAACGTCCTTTTTCTAAAGTATCCGGTATTTTTGTTCATTTTAAAAAACAAAAACTGAATGATACAATTCTTTGTCTCCTTATATGGTTCACAATCTTAGGAGATGGATGTGTGGGAAATATCGGTATATTTCAACATGAAATTTAAGGATTATAACGAAATTATAATATATGAAATACGAGTCATAAACGAAAAGCATAAAGATTAGAATCAACCTTTGGTCCTAGCAATATGGCCTAAGAACAAATATCGAGATCGATATTCTCCTAATCGGTGCACCCAAGATGTTCTAAGAAAGGCCTTTTCTTGTGCTAGAATGAACACCAATATATTACTGATAATATTTTTATGAAAAGTTATTGTAATTGTGATGATGAGAAACTAGAGAAAAAGAGTTTATATAAAACTCTCATCCTCTCCTATTTGGACCGTCCAAGTAGTAGTCTAGTAGAGGGAGGAGTCTTCCCTCTTCTTCTTCTACTTGTTTTAGGAAGTGGAGTCCAGATAGGAGTCTTCCTTTATTTATTTATTTAATGTATAATATGTGTATGTATTATTATTGTCATTTATGTTGTCACATATTAATAAGTCCATACAACATTTTGTAGTCGATTTATTAATACCGGTCTGACATCATTTATTATGACAATATCGTATAATATATACGTCAATTATAAATATCGTATATTTATAATTTGCTAATTAAATATAACAGTTTATATTTAATTACGAATTAACATTAAATTCGTTTAAGCTTACATTATTTAATCGTATTAAATAATTACATTATATACATTAATTAGATATAACAGTTTATATTCAATTACGAATTAACATTTAATTCGTCTCAGCTAGTATTATTTAATCGTATTAAATAATCGTATCATCATTACATTGACTAACCTTTTAGTCATATCCATCGACTAACCTTTTAGTCATATAAGGCATCAATATGATTATATTTTTCATATAATCATATCTCTCAAACACATCCTTTAGGTGTGACTTTTAGGGACCAGTTGATCACCGCCATTAAAATGACAATAACGTCAAACTTCTAGCAAGCATACCGTTATCGATAAACGTTAATCAACTGATAAGAATACTAAGTATACCATGTGAACCTGTAAGAGATTTATACACGTTATCACACTAACTGTGGAGGACACTCGCTCCAACAGGATGATCAAGAGAAACTCGAAAAGAGTTAAAGTACCCGACTTACCAAAGCTTTGCAAAAAAAGATTTTTTGAAAAAATAAAATCAAAGCACAAAATCAAAGTCAATAATTCTGATATGAACTCTCAAGTATATAGAAAAAGGTAGTCGAGAGAGTCCCACAAGATAAGAAAAAGAATAATTTAAAAGATGAAATCCAGAGATGTCATTGAGGCGGGTATAAGCAGAGATACCGCCTCGCAACCCCCCCCCCCCCCACTTTGGGTCGGGGATGTGTAGAGCCTTAGCGGGTGGTAGGGCGAGTAAAGGTACAAGAATTTCACCCACCATGGGTGGTAGGGCGGGGATGAGTTTTACGTCACCATCTAATACCCGCTTACCCACCGAGTATTAAAAACATATATACATTATCATGACTTTCTATAATGCTCCTTATTGGTTTTTATTGAAAATATTAAATTAGAAATATAAAAGTTAAAATTTGCGGAATTTCATATTGATTAATCCTACATTTTATTAAAAAAATCGACATAAGTTATGACATAAGTGGTTGATGGGTAACGGGGCGGGTACGGGTCTAGATTTTTACTTGGCGGGTACGGGTATGTAACCTGTACCCGTCACAGGTGGTGGGGAGGGTATGGGTATGAGAATTGCTTGGTGGGTACGGGTACGGGGGGACCTATATCCACCACCGCCGCGCCCCAATCAGTGGCGGACCTAGAAATTTAGTCGTGGGGGGCACAATTTTTTTTGGTCAAATTACGTACCTATTTGATATCACAATTTTTTTTCCATAAATTAGCTATTATATATTATATATAAGTATGTAAAAGAATGGAAAAATAAGTTGTTAAATACATATTTTTTTCAATAAATAATATTTTATTTTGTATATATCTCAAAATACTTACGAATACTATCTCTTCTACATGATATAATACATTTTAGCATCTAATTTAAGAACAAATAGTAGTGGTTCAATGGTTTAGACATTGGTAAAGCACTTGAAGGTTGAAGGTTAAAGGTTCGAATTATATAATACTCAAATTTTTCATAGAATGGATAAATGACATGGACTAAGGCCCAAAAAAACAAACAACAAACAACAAATTAATAAGCCCCAATGTATTTTGGGGGGAATTGAACCTGTTACCTTCAATATGTAACACAATCACCGTACGAACTAAGCTACAATAACTTATTATCCATTTAAGATACTTATAAATATTTGTTTCTGAAAATTTAAGGGGGGCTATTAACTGTCGTATATTTTAAAGCATAAGAGATGATCTAATACATGACATACGTAATATCCTTAGAATCTTAGATGAGTAGGTCACCCCCTATATAAAATGTTGAATACCCGCCACTGCTCACGACCCATGCCACCGTTCGCATTAACCGACCACTACCCCCCCCCCCCCCACCCCCCACCCCTCACCAACTAGACACACACACCTACTACAGCCCTTTATCCTACCCACGCCTTCCTCACACCTTCACCACCCATGTCGCCTCTCCCCCCATTTGTTGCCCCTAGTGTCCCACGCGCGCCCTTTACCCGCACCACTTGACCATCATCTAACAATCAATCTTTAACCCTACAACTAACCCGAACCCCTAAATAACAAAAAAGTTCTAAAAACGATAGAAAAAACCATTAATTCGATACATAATCACAATTTACGAATCGACTACATGTTCTACATTGGAATTATCATACATATATGATGTTTTTTTATTAATATGAGTTAGAAGTTCTAAAAAGTATTGCATTAAATAAAAAGCGTATTGCAAAAATAAACTACATTATTCAAAACAAGTGTAACTATATATGTATAATACATACAACTCCGTATTAAATATCAAAGTTTATATTTTTAATATAATTAAAGTTGGACCATAAAAAGGTAAATAAAAGGAAGAAACATGTTGGTTTGAGGTAGACATGGGGAAAGAACGGGTCAGCCCGGCCCGACCCGGCTCCCGGGTCCAACTTGACCAAGCCCGCACGGCCCGTAGGCATGTCTATAACACGGCCGTCGACCCAAAGAGAGCACGTTGACGTGGTACTACAAATAATTTATTAGCTCGGCCCATTGTCAACCCGAACTCTTCAGTCATATCAATATCTTCGGGTTGCATACCATGAGGAAGATCCCAATCAAAACAATGAACCATTTGAGCTAGAATAATCTTAGACGTAACAATACCAAGTTGTATTCCTGGACAACCCCTTCGTCCCGACCCGAACGGAATATATTCAAAATTTTGTCCCAAAAAGTCAATGTTACTGTTTATGAACCTCTCAGGATAAAATTGATTTACGTTGTCCGTCCACACGTTAGGGTCTCGCGATATAGCCCAAATATTAATTATGATACGTGCTTTCTTTGGTATGAGAAACCCATTTACGATGACGTCTTGTCTAGCCTCACGAGGTATTGCCAATGGTCCGGCAGGGTATAATCTTAGTGTTTCCTTAACTACCATGTCTAAATATGGTAGCTTACTCAAATTTGACTCTAGCACCAATCTTTCCTTACCCACAATTGTGTCTAACTCTTGTTGGAGAATTTTCATCACTCTCGGCTCCTTTAGTAGTGCCGAAATTGCCCATGTAATCGTGTATGACGTCGTGTCAATCCCGGCACTAAATAAGTCCAAAAGAATTGCTTTAACGCTGTCTCGATCAAAGGAGGTCGAGAATAACTCATCGCTAGGGTTGTTCATTAGGGTAAGGATAGAACTAAGGATGTCTTGTTGATGTCCCAACGTTTCTTCTTTGAGATGGTCGGTTATGATGTCTTTCAGAATTTCGTCCACTGCCTTGCTTACTCTTTTGGTTCTTTGTGTTAACCCCTACAAAGATAAAGTTCACAAGTAAGATGGCACTAAATAACTCTTTTGCTTACTCTTTTGGTTCTTTGTGTTAAACCCCCTCCCCTCCTCTTTCCTCCTTTTCCCCATTCCCTTCTTTCTGCTCTTTCCCTCCCTGCCGACGCCGCTGTGGCCTGCCGCCACCACCCCTTCCCCTTGCCGCCCCCACCCCATCTTTCCCTCCCTCCTTTGAATTGTTATAATTATTAATATAGTATAATTATTATTACTCCCTCCGTCCCGGTCATTTGTCTACCTTTACTTTTGGCACAATTATTAAGGAAATGTTGTTCATATATGATAGACTTAGTACCCGTTCAAGAATTACACATTAGGTGTAATTTAATGTGTAATTCTTGAATAGTCCCCGTTTTGGGACTGTCTTTGAATCTTTCATGCCATTTAGGTGGTAAATACTAATTATTTTTTTAATTGTTATTTGACGATTAATTTTGGTTGACGGTTCCTTTAATGTTCTCTGAATACATATGTTGAGTGACAAGTCATTCAACATTGTGTATTTGGAGAACTGTAGGGAACTGCTGTCGAATTTTCGTCTCATAACA
>JAIUZE010007096.1:0-25058 GCA_022085475.1 Heliosperma pusillum | reverse complement strand
GATGCTTTCCCGAGTCTTTGAATAGCATTATGGTTCGGATTTGATTTCCATTTGATCTTATCATTATATCTCGTATTGCCTATTTATTCTTATCACAACTCACATGTATATCTATATATGCATGATTTTACTTTTGTATTTCCTTATATGTACGTTAAAGGTGATATGGCTGGGAGAACCCGGAGTTACTCCCCACTGACTGTTGCGTTCATGTTTTTCATGAATGAACAGGTGGCTTGCTTGGATGCCTTTTTGGATATGATGTTTTGGGGTTCGGGTGTGAGCTAGCGGGCGTTGTCCCTGGAAGATTAACCTCTAGACGATTTTAGCTTATTTGCTAAACACTGGTTCTTTGTTAATATTTTGAGAGACTCCGTCTCTTTGTTTTTTTCCGCACTTAGTTGTAATATTTTGACACTCCTCGTTTTATTTAACTTGCATGTATAAAAGTTTTAAAAACTACCTATTTCCGCAATATAATTCACATGCTTGTTTGTTTATTATTTCCGCATTCGCGAGGGTTGTCACAATTGATCCCGCAGCGGAAGCAAAAGGAATCAATTATGATGTGTTCAACTTCTTTGAACTAGTCAAAGATCTTATCAATATAAGAATTTTGACTCAATGCTAATATCCTTTTAGATTTATCTCCATAAATCCATATATCTAAAAGATGTATTCTACTTTTCCAAAATCTTCCATCATCTAAAATGATCAATATGTCTCCACATATAAGACTAATGCACACCACATTACTCCCACTAAACTTCATGTATAAACATAATTCCTCGAGATATCGAGAAATATTTTACAACATGATTGACACACTAATTCCAACTCTGTAGTGCTTACTTAAGACATCCTCTTAAGCTTGCAAATAACTGAGGATAGTTGGATCTACGAACCCACAGGTATATAACACTATCTGACCACCCTCTTCTAGAATCGTATTTAAGAAGGTGGTTCTTGAGGTCCAATTGACATCATACTATTATGATATTCTGTAATCGCTAAGTATATTTGAATGGATCAAAGAATTAAGGTTGGTGCAAAACTCTTTGCCTACCAATTTATCTTTGAAAACATTTTAATGTTCATTCATGCAAAATTCGATCTTAAAAAATTAATTTACATTGAAGAGGTCGTACTTCTTCAAGTAAAATTTATCAGGTCATATACCTGACCATCATGCATGGAGTCCATTACAAATCGCATGACTCTAAGCCATAGCAAGAAGTTGGGATTAGAAACAGTCTTTTATAAGTCGCGGATTAGAATTCATCACTATTAAGGAATGATAAAATTCCACCTGACCTCTTAGGTTCCGAAGAAACTACTACTGAACAAGCAATGAGAAAACTTTTTCCGGACCATATGCTCAGTTTGTGGCTCTTGAAACATTTTCTCCCACTCTGTCTTATCAAGAAATAATCGTATTTTTATTGAAAGACAGCATCACGAGTCACAAACGATTTGTTCTCGTGGTCAATGTGTGATTATTGAGCACTTGTTTCATTCAAATAACTTATAAATTAGGTACGCTACCTACCCATATCGTATATGGAATGAAATCAGACTGTTTTAATGTGTTTTAATATGGTGGGAAAAGAAATAGCAGACAAAAATATTAAGTCCCAAGGTTAGCAATGGCTCATTTTACTTGACAAAGACAAAACCATATCGTATAGGTATGTTTCTCTATTCAACAACACCTTATCTAATAATTTTGTTATAGAGTTAACTTGTGAATCATTTCACACTACTTTTGGTGAAAATCAAAGTCATACTTCGATATTTACAGTTTCGAATAATCGAAGTCCTTGTCTAAATACTCTTGGGTGATTAAATACTTCACATTGAAGCTCTTTGAACTTTTCAAAGATTTCTCATAGTACCTCATTAAGTAGAATCAAATATAATATCTACTTAAATCGTTGGTAATAAAGTGAAATAGTCATAACCATCTCTGGTTGTGTTTGTTATTGGACCACGCATATTCTAATGTAATAGGGCCAATAACTCACTAGTTCGATTTCCTTTTAAATAAAAAGGGGACGAATCATCTTGCTTTGAATACAAGATTCGCACACACCATAAGATTCAAAATCAGATGGTTTAGGGATAGTTGTTAATACTAGCCTCTTAATGTGCTACACAATCCAGAATTAAGATTAGATTAGGGTCACCAATTTTGAGCCTTTTTCAATCTATATGACAAGTAATTTTCTATTTAGGTCAGAATATAGTTTACCTTTGATTGTTAATGGGATAATCCATTTACCAAGTATAGGCATAAATAGAAACAACGTTTGTTCCATTCACAAAAGTGAAACACTTGTGTCGTACACTAAAGTGGATACTATATTCTTTATTTAGAGGTCATGTACAAAATAACGTTTATTAAAGTATACCTCTAAATCCAAAACTAGATTGATCACATTATAACTTTTATATGTTTCTATAGAAATAAAACTACAATAGTTATATTTCCCTTGTAGGTCGACATTTAATCATGGTTAGTCGTCGCACGAATCATTATTATATGCATTGAATACATTGATGAAAACCATAATGGGTATCTGATACCCAAAAATTGCATTTAGTCAAAATACATGTCGATCATTAGATATTATGGGTGAAAATATTACACCCAATTCTAACTCTTTAGAAAGCCTTGGGGCAGATTCTAATTCTTGTGTCAACACGTAAAATAGAATCGTCTAAATTTTGGTTTCCCGACCCCTTGCTTGGGTTTTGACTTTACTATTCAAAATAGTCTTGCCTTTTTCCCTTGCCTTGTGTCAAAGTCAAGCCAACCTACTCTTGAACCTCGTCTTAACAATTAAGAATATAAACATCATTCTTAGTGCTCCCACTCACTTTCATGAATCTCTACTTAGACAAGTATATTAGAATTATTGTGAAGACTATTCTTCATTTCATTCATGGTTTTACCTTCAAAAAGATAAACCTTTCATGAAGTGACTACGGTATTTGATTATTCACGATTTTAAATAAATCGATTAACCTAGTCGTCCCAACTGATTTGGCCTCTTTTGAGGTAAGCCTCGATAAGGAGCATTATGACGACATACCAAAAAATAAAAATATTTTCGTTGGAGCGAAAAGATTGATGTACCATTGTTATGAGAAGACGTCACTAAAAATCAAAACGTTTTTGACTAAGTGTGACTTATTCAATTACTCTTCATAAGAGACATTTGCAATGGTGAATATGAGGATCAAAAGATAAAATTCATTTTGTCTTTAGCTACGGTGGTTTAAACGGAGATCGCAATCAAAATGCTACCGTATAAATTAATGGAAACTCCTTTCCACGATTGAACGGATTTACAAGTTCGTAGAAGGAAAAATATTTGTCATTGCGCGAATAAAATAAATATGAACGGAAAATAAACATTCATTGCTAATATATAATTTAATTGTAAAACAATTTTAAACAAGTCACTCATATAATGACCCCTCACGAAATTATATAAGTGATTCCAAGACCCATCTTTAGACAAAAATAGTCATCGTATGCTACCTTTATCTAAAAATGGTAAGTCAATACTTGACTAATTCTACCCTTAGAACGCTTGGTTGACGGATTTCAACTAAATCCATCTCCTAGTCCCAAGATAACGCTTATCTCGTTGAGTCCAATCCAATTTTAGCTTGTGATCGTATCACCCTACTTACCCGAGGTAAAAAGGGACCCCACTACGTGTTAGCCCTAATGCAACTACGGGATTCATAGGTGTTACTAATTGGTAAGGCTAATCTCAATTTTAAATATGTGAGAGATCTTGTCAATTTAGTTATTAATTCCCTATAAGTGAACTAAGTCGGTGAATTGTGAATAACGTTGAATTGACAATAACGATAAATAAAAATGCATGTGTGACGATTTTGGCATGAGCGGAAATAAAGCAAGCAATCAAGCACATAAAATCCTAGTATGGCCACCTAGCTAATCAAATAACTAGATAGTTACAAATCGGAAGGAAACCAACTCCTTTGGTTCCCTTGCCCTTCACTGGAACACCTTCCAAAATTGGCACCGGTCATATCGGGAGTCACCGGTCTTCATAAAAATAATTACAAATATAGAAATATACAAATTCCTATTATACATTTATTCTATAAAATAAAATTATTAAATTATACAACCCGGCGATACGAGATCGCAATAAAATTACAACCAAACCGTTATTCCCTTACATTACGGGTAATAACGATTAAAAATAACTAGGCCATACTAGGTACAAAATTTGCATAAATTATTAAATAAATGACATTCATTCATTCAACCATAAATTAAATAAATTGCTGCAAAAATTCATGCCAAAATCGTCCTAGATTTCAATTCATGCTCATTGTAGCTCGATTTTTCCGGGATTTATTGATTTTTTAACCATTAAAAATCACTATCAACATTTAAATCGCATTTAAATTCAAACTAATTAACTAAACTGATTTAGAACTCAAAATTAGTCACTACTAATTTTGTTGGTCATTAATTAGATTGATTTGATTTCATTTGCTAAAAATTACGGTTTAATCATAACAATTATGAAATAAAACCAAAATAAAATATAAACATTTGGAAATTCCAGGAACTATTAAAATAACAAACATTTATGGCTCAAAAAAATTTTAAATTATTTTATGAACAAATAGCTTTGTATTTAATGGTTATCAAATAAACATAGATATTAGTAAAACGTGGATGAAACTGCAACAGGAGTAATCAAGGGAAAGCCTAAATTTCATGGTCATGATTAGCCTTACAAGACTCCAAGCTTATGGGTGCTTCAAAGTCACCAATTCCTACTTAAAAGGAATTTGATCGCAGCAGGAACAAGATAAGGGTCCTGTTCTTGGCAACATAATTTAAGCTACACTCATTCCATTTTGATGATCTTTATATGGTTGGAAAGCTTAGTGGCTTAGCTACAAAATGAAGTTGGAACCACCACCATATTAGGTTTGTAGCTTCCCCCTGACCCCCTCTTACCAAAAGGTCCATAGCTGAATATTGGAGGACGACCTTTGAGTGATTCCAAATGGAGGAAGAAGCTAACTCATGTATCTTTAAAATGGCACCTTGGGGTACTCCTACATCATCCTAAAGAGAAAGTTATGGCCTGAGCAAAACGGGTATAGTTAGTGGCAAGTCTGCTGGGTATGTGATTAAGACCAATCTGCACTCAAAGTTGCATAACTCAAAATATACTTAATGTTTAGGGGTGATTCTTTTTGGAGGAGAAAGCTAACATCCATAGCTTTCACATGAGCTATCATGGGTCTTCAAATTCATCCTGAGCAGAGAGTTATGAGTGTTACAAAATGCAATCAGAAGGGTCCATGTCCTATCTCACCCGGTTCAGGTCCGACATCAAAGAGCTTCGTCCAAGGCAACCCCTATTATGAATTAAGTTATTCCAAGGCCTAAAACCCTTAGTTTAAAGTCTTAGGAAGATAAAAGTCCAGGAGAGTTTTTGCTAATTCACAATAAAAGAGCAGGTTTAGCTAAGTACAAACAAATGGGTCCAGATGGGGACATTTCAGCATTGTCTTGTACCAAGGCTGTTTTGGGTGCTATATTTGGCTAGGCAAGACAAGGGCACGACTTGAAAGACATCCTAACCCTTTGTACTTGAAGATGGTAGCTGCCAAGCCCAAGCTCCAAGGTCTTACACATCTTAATTGACCTTGCACAACAAGACAAAGAGGAGCAGCCTGTTTTCTGTTTTATGCTTTATGCTTTATTACTTTATGCTTTTGTATCCTAGTTAGTATTCTGATTTGTGTAAGGCCAAGGCCACGACTTATTGTACATTAGATGATGCATTTGAGACCCTTAGATGTGTATCTCTTGGCCTATATAAGGCTTGCTTGTAAGAAGTTGAAATCAGATTATGATGAATTAATATAAACCTGAACTTTGTTCATTGCAATTCTTTAGCAAAGCTAAGTATTGTGGTAATCCTTAGTGAACTTGTGTGTGATCTAAGATTACAGTGTCTAAGAGTCATTACTTGTGTGTCTTGAGTCTTAAACACAACCTTTGCTACCTGTGCTTGTGTGCTAAGGTGCAAAGTTCTATCTGTTCTGCCTGGCCTAGTGCAGGTTCCTCGAGTTTTCCGAGTCATTTAGCTTGTGTGTGAGGGAGTGTTGATCTTAGCTCCTTTTAGCCTCTGAAAAGCTCTATTTTTGTAGAGATTTCAGTTCAATTGGTTATCAGAGCTTTGGTTTGTGAGTTTATGTTTTCCTACCTACATTATAAACACAAAAACAACCTGTTATCATGAGGGGAGTGCAATCTGATTGTGTGAGAAAATCAGTAGCAAAGTTGTAATGCCTTATGTTCCATGTCAAAGAATGGAACCTTGTGACCTTGGTTCCATCTCCAAGTCCTTAGAAGAAGCTAGGGTGAAGTTCCAAGCTTTAAGAAGAAGGTATGAAGGTGATGTGCTTCCAAAGAAGGCAACCAGCAACTATGGTTTTCCAAGGGAGCCTAAACCACCTGATTTGTATCAAGGGGATTACCACCTGCCACATGAGTGTTCTAAGTCCTCTCCTACCCTTGGGAGCAAAGGTAAAACACCAATACTTCCTTCCTTTAATGGTGAAAACAGTAGAGCATTTGTGTCTTGGTTGTATGTTGTTAAATGCTACTTTAAGCACAATTGTTTTTCTGAGGAAAGGAAGCTTGAACTGGTTGTGTCTTGTTTAAAGAGTAGTGCTTTGTTGTGGTACAAGGTCCTTAGAATTTCAAGGAGGAATGAAGGGAAGGGTATGATTAGGTCATGGCATAAACTTGAGAGGAACATGAGACTAAGGTTTCTACCTTGTTCTACCATGGATAGTTTGTGGACTGATTTTAAAACCCTTAAGCAAAATTCCTTGAGTGTCCATGAGTATGGTAAGTTGTTTGAAGAGTTAAGCTTTGTTTGTGATATGAATGATGAGGTTGTGCAAAAGGGAGTCATATTTTACCATGGCTTGAAATCTGAAATTGCAAGGAGGATTGATTTAAGATTGTTGTATCCATATGATGAGATGTATGGTTTGGCCTTGTCAATTGAGGAGACCTTAGAGAGGGCTAAAATCTTTAAGTCCTTATGTGGAGGATCCCTTAGGAGTAGTACCAATGAAAAGGAGGAACCACTTGAATCTGATATTCAAGAGGAATTAGAAGGATGGTTGGTCTCTCGTGAGTCTAAGACTAAGGATGTTCACTCTCCTAATGATGGAGATGTAGGAGGTGTCCTAGCATTCTCAAAGGAAGAGGAGTCAACCCCCACACCCTCTACACTAGTCCTTGTTGAAGAGAAAGAGCCCGAGGATAAATTTGTTGCTTGCTCAAGTTCTTTCTTAATCCCTTTAGAGGAGAGCAGCCTTGTCCTTGCCCATGGAGCCATCAATGACCAAGCTACTGATTTGGGTCCTAATGAGGTGATTGTCGACCAAGGACTACTTGATCTTCAAACCATGAAGTTTGGACAGTCCATGGTCATGTTCAAAGGTGGTAGTTGTTGGGAGTCAACCAGGGGTGAAGCAAAAGGAGTGTCTTGGGTTGTTCCATGCTCAAGAGTGCCAAATCCGATCTCCTACACAAGCCATGATTCTTGCTTCTTAACATTCATCTTGGGAGGTATATCTTGTGCTCTTGCATCTCCACACTTTCATTCTTACATGTTGATGAGGTTGCAAGTTATTCTTGCTCATTTGGGTGCTACCTCATACATGTTAAGGAGGGAAATTGATGAATCTAAACCCTACTGTCCAGCTATGATCCTCTGGTGTTTTAAGATTTGTAATGTTCAAAATGGTCGTGAGAACTTGTTGGGGTTATGTGGAACACCAAGGGCAGGTTCATTACTTGATGTTGCTCGAGTTTTAGTTCATTTGGCGTTGTTTGTAATGAGTCCAATGCACGAAAACTATAGCAGCCAACTTGATGCCTTATCATGTTCTCCTTGTTGTGTAAGCACTCGTTTGGATGTGAACTATGTGAATGAATCTTGTGTTTATATGAATGACCCTTTGTACCACTTGAATTCCGATCAAGAGGAGCTGAATGTGAAGGGAGGTACCCGAGGAGGAATAAACCAAGGATGTTCTACTGGTTTGCTTCTTGCTTATGCTCACTCTAATGAAATGTGTTCTGAATTTCCATGGGAGTGTTGGTCACCTAAGGATGTTAAGGGAGTAGTCAATGAGAACAAACCAAGCTTGGGGTGCAAATACGAACATTCTGATTTGGGTGCTACAAGTATTGGGATACTTGATGGGAAGTTGAATCCAAAGCTTGCTATGAGTACATTTCATCCAGGTGGAACACAATCTACAATACATATACGAGCTCATGATACAACAAGAAGAATAAGGGGAGAGTCTAAGTGGAGGGAGGATGTCATACACCTCACATTTGATCCAGGAGGAACAAGCACTACTTGGTTGAGTATGCAATCTGAAATTGGGAATGATACAACATATCTCTTGCCATTTACCATCCTAGTATATGATCCAGGAGGAGGCCATGAGAGTCTATTACTTGGAGCTGTACTTGATCTTTCATGGTTAGGAGAACACGCTCCTTGGCAGCAAGTCTATTCATTTTGGTCCACAAGAATTTGAGGGCAAATTCTTTTGAAGAAAGGGAGTTTGCAACAGGAGTAATCAAGGGAAAGCCTAAATTTCATGGTCATGATTAGCCTTACAAGACTCCAAGCTTATGGGTGCTTCAAAGTCACCAATTCCTACTTAAAAGGAATTTGATCGCAGCAGGAACAAGATAAGGAACAAGATAAGGGTCCTGTTCTTGGCAACATAATTTAAGCTACACTCATTCCATTTTGATGATCTTTATATGGTTGGAAAGCTTAGTGGCTTAGCTACAAAATGAAGTTGGAACCACCACCATATTAGGTTTGTAGCTTCCCCCTGACCCCCTCTTACCAAAAGGTCCATAGCTGAATATTGGAGGACGACCTTTGAGTGATTCCAAATGGAGGAAGAAGCTAACTCATGTATCTTTAAAATGGCACCTTGGGGTACTCCTACATCATCCTAAAGAGAAAGTTATGGCCTGAGCAAAACGGGTATAGTTAGTGGCAAGTCTGCTGGGTATGTGATTAAGACCAATCTGCACTCAAAGTTGCATAACTCCAAATATACTTAATGTTTAGGGGTGATTCTTTTTGGAGGAGAAAGCTAACATCCATAGCTTTCACATGAGCTATCATGGGTCTTCAAATTCATCCTGAGCAGAGAGTTATGAGTGTTACAAAATGCAATCAGAAGGGTCCATGTCCTATCTCACCCGGTTCAGGTCCAACATCAAAGAGCTTCGTCCAAGGCAACCCCTATTATGAATTAAGTTATTCCAAGGCCTAAAACCCTTAGTTTAAAGTCTTAGGAAGATAAAAGTCCAGGAGAGTTTTTGCTAATTCACAATAAAAGAGCAGGTTTAGCTAAGTACAAACAAATGGGTCCAGATGGGGACATTTCAGCATTGTCTTGTACCAAGGCTGTTTTGGGTGCTATATTTGGCTAGGCAAGACAAGGGCACGACTTGAAAGACATCCTAACCCTTTGTACTTGAAGATGGTAGCTGCCAAGCCCAAGCTCCAAGGTCTTACACATCTTAATTGACCTTGCACAACAAGACAAAGAGGAGCAGCCTGTTTTCTGTTTTATGCTTTATGCTTTATTACTTTATGCTTTTGTATCCTAGTTAGTATTCTGATTTGTGTAAGGCCAAGGCCACGACTTATTGTACATTAGATGATGCATTTGAGACCCTTAGATGTGTATCTCTTGGCCTATATAAGGCTTGCTTGTAAGAAGTTGAAATCAGATTATGATGAATTAATATAAACCTGAACTTTGTTCATTGCAATTCTTTAGCAAAGCTAAGTATTGTGGTAATCCTTAGTGAACTTGTGTGTGATCTAAGATTACAGTGTCTAAGAGTCATTACTTGTGTGTCTTGAGTCTTAAACACAACCTTTGCTACCTGTGCTTGTGTGCTAAGGTGCAAAGTTCTATCTGTTCTGCCTGGCCTAGTGCAGGTTCCTCGAGTTTTCCAAGTCATTTAGCTTGTGTGTGAGGGAGTGTTGATCTTAGCTCCTTTTAGCCTCTGAAAAGCTCTATTTTTGTAGAGGTTTCAGTTCAATAAATTATGAAATTTCACCAAGAGTATCAACATCAGAATATAAAATGTACAAAAAATTTTCAAGACCAGAAATGGACGTTTCAATCTTATGAACATTATAATCTCATATTATCGACTTTTATCGTATAAAAATCAATGAACATGCAATACATAAGTAAAAATCATGAAATTTTACATAAAATATTTAAGAAATGCATGTGAGATCATATTAAAATTTCATAGCCAGAATCAACATGCAACTATTTTTAGTTAACTTTTAACTCATAAAATGCATGTTAACTCGGTTTAAACGCCAAAAATCAAAATAAATAGCAAATTAATCCCTAAAATCACGAAATTTGACCACAAACATTTTGAGGTCAGTAGGTATACATGCACCAAAATTTTTGTCAGAATCGTATTTTAACTCAAAATCTTTGATTTATTAGTTATCTTATAACTTTAATAAAAATGTCCAAAATGAACATGCATGCTACAAGCTAGCTCTGATACCAATTGAAAGTCCATAGACCTTAATTAGACTCCTCTAATTATTTACTAAATTACTTTTTAATTTAGTTTATAATGATCTATGTAACATGCATGCAAATATAAAGACATTTATATAAGAGAAGAAATTTCCTCACATTGGTATGGAAAATATAAGGGCACAACAAGAACTCCTTCTTGTTGATCTTGAGCTACAAATATGGTTGAACACAAATAATCTCCAAAGTAGAAGATCTCCTCTTAGTTGCACCAAGAAGAACCAAACAATCTACCCTTATTATTAACTAGATAATAAGATAGATAATATACTACTAATATTAGACTATATTACTACACTAGTAATACTTAGGAAATATTAGTATAAGAGAGTTGTAGTGAGAAGATGAGTTTTGAGAGATGAATGATAAAATAAGTAAGAATGAAGAAGTGAATAAATTGAACAACAATTGCTCAATTTATAGCCATAAGGGCCGGCTCTTTCATCACCCAAGAGTGACTTTTTTCTTCTTATTTTATTGCCATGTAAGGTGGTAATGTGTTGTAGTGAATAAAATGATATCATGTGTACTATTCATGTCATAAGCATATGTTGCTTGTGAGTATGAATAAGAACAACCATCATCACCATTTGACTTCACCATAACCGGCCATGTGAGCCTCCATTTGATCCATTTTGATTTTTGATATTTGTCCCACAAATACTTATTAATCATATGCTTAATTATCTTGTATAATTAAGTGTTAATTTGATCATATAACAATTATATGACACAAATCAATGAATAATATGTACTTAACATTTTAAGTAGTATTCTACCATTATATCAATATATAATGGGTCCCACAATGCTTAGTTAATTTATTTTACAACTCTTTGTAAATATAACTAATTACCTCTATCTCAAAACCTCAACTAATTTAGTAATTTAACGATTAATTACTAAGTTAAATCTTATTTAATCGTATTAAAATAAGATATAAATTTATTAGTCAATTATCGCATAATTGAAAAATAAACTTAATTGGATTTGAGTTCTTAACTCAATTTCTAACAATTAACTCTCATACATATCGAATATATGTAATGTACTAATTAACTGTATCGTATACAAATAATTAGTTATTATTTGGATTTCATCCTTTAGGTGTGACCGAAAGGGATCAGTTGATCACCGCCGTTATACGACAATAACGTCAAACTCTAGTCAGCCAACCGTTATTGATTTACGTTAATCAACTGACTAATCATATATATAGTCAATAAATATCCCAATTATATTCCATAATAAGATTTATTATGTGGCGCACTATTGTGGAGGACACCTACTCCAACACTGAGCACTCACTATCCAAAGCTTGCAACGAACATTTCTCAATCTCAAACTATGATTCCTTAAGAATACAAGAAAATTACTAATTCCAAACCAGAAATGACCAATCACTTGGCAATCAGACAACCATTCAAATCATCTAGTTCATCTAAAACTCAAAATGAATCGATTTTCACTTATGACAAACTCCTCAAACCTTGGTTACCGGCTTAAATTCCCTAAAGCAAAGTCTCTTTTAGAATCCACCAATTATAGACATCTAATTCCCAAATGATATCTCAAGCAACCGTTATAATAACCAACAACAACGAACGATTATCACGCTCAACTCGATTCCCAAAATAGCACTACAATAGCAAGCTCAATAAATGAAGCCATCAAGAGAGTACAATACCACCAACAGATTCATCCTAGGGTTTAAATCCTAATTCTATTCATGGTCAAAATCAACACGAAGCTAGCTAACAACCCAATTATCTCACCAGAGGGAAGACAATGACACCATGAAACTGGAAGCGATAGGAAATTTCGAGGAAAACCTGAACGCGATAAGATAGGACGAAAATTAGAAGAACGCTAGAGGTAGGGAGCCAAAAGCTAGAAATTGGATAGATATAGCTATGAAGATAGCCAAGCAAAGGAAAAGATAAGAGAAAACCATTTCCGAGGAACCAGGCTTAGTAGGAACTTGCATGAAAGGAAATGGAAAGGAATAATGGCACGAGTAAAAGGTTTAAGGTTTAATCCACAACATTTCCCTTTTCAAACTTAGGGTGGTAGCAAAGCAACTCATCCCGATAACAAAGGTCTCTCACAAGAGACCATCGTACCACAAGTCATCAAAGTAAGGTACACCTAGATTTAACAAATTTATTACAACCCAATTCATCCATCCTTTCATATAACACGGATTCCCAATTGCGGAATTGCAACTCAAGCATAGTAACATTCTCTCAACTCCAAAATTTGACACATTTCCAAAGGTTTCAAAACCGAAGAACCAACAAGGAATTCTTCATACTAATCTCTTTTCAACTCCTATGGCCCACAAGGTAGAACACCGAACAAAACGTCATTATCAACATCATAAGGCATCACCGACATAGCCTATCTAATCAGATTCCACTCATGTCCATAATCCTTAAGTAACATGGTTTAATCTATCACGACGACTTACTACCTCAACCATGTCTCCTATACCATGATATAAGATCATATTATTAAATACAAGAATTTTAGCCAAGCACTTTTCCGCCAAGCATATACCCAAGAATACACACTCGGAAATCATAGGAAGTCACTTAGTCTCAAGGGCATTTCACAACTCAAGGCATCATTCAAACTCCTAAATTCATAAGATTAAATCGCTAATGGGTTAAAAAGTCTTAGCCAACTCATTCAACCTTACACCATAAAATTGTGAGTTTCTTAAACTCACTATTAGACACTTCTAATATCATTATACATTTAGTTTACTCTTAAACTAAATAAATCTTATGCATGCATAACAAAATAAGACAAAGATAAGAAGAATTTTTCCTTACATTGATCTTATGACAAATATGGGCACAAAATAGGACTCCTTCCTACTTTGTTCTTGAGCTTATAATGTTAGGGATGAACTTCCAAGTTCTAAGTGTTAGAACACTCCTATTAGATGCACCCAAGACTACCCCTTTAATCACTATTTAAAATACTACACTAGTATAAAATAGTAAATCCCTTAAATAACTAATAATCTTATTACTACACTTAGTAATATTATTAGTAAGTGAACACTAGAAAAGTGATGCTTCTTAAGCTTTCTTTTAGTGTAAGAATGTAGAGAGAAGTAGTGATTTTGCATGAATGAATTATATGAGGTAGTGTATTGTATAAATAAGAGGAAAAACAAGCCATCTTTTGGCTTGTGAAAACCGGTCACACACACCCCACATGAGTGGGGTGTTGTCACTTCTAATTGTTCTTAACAGTGTAAAAAGGTTGAGTGTTGGTAATAGTTTTGGGTATGATTATGTCTAATTTCCAATTAGAATAATACACAAAAATAATCACCCTCTTGGTACACTACCAAAACCGGTTCACCCATGTAATATGGGTGTCCATTTTATTTTTGCAATTTGTCATTTGTCACAAGTGTGACATGTGACATATAACATGTAATTTTGCTTATAAATGTACATTTAACCAATTTAAATGCAATTTCATAACAAATAAATTAGACTTAACAATTTAAGTCACATTTTATAATTACATGTAAATAAAATGGGTCCTCTCATATTTGGTTAAAATAATCTACAACAATTTGTAATTATAATTAACCAAATTTAACTTATCTCAAATGTTTCATAAACATAATGCATTCTTAGTAATATAACAATTAAATTACCAAAATGAATCTTATTTAATCATATTACAATAAGATATATTTCTCACTCACAATTTAAACTTGGTTCATTTTAAGGGATTAATTAATCTGTATCACTATACAATTAATTAATGTACATGATTAGGGGCTTGTCCTTTAGGTGTGACCTCAAGGGATCAACTGATCACCACCGTCATACGACAGTAACGTCAAACTCAATTGAGCCAATCATTACCGATTTATGTTGACCAGTTGACTATAATATTCATCATCCCTTTGTATTCTTATTATTGAGATTTAATTATGTGACCGCACTATTGTTGAGGACATTTACTCCAACAATCTCCCACTTGTCCGAGACAAGTGTGCGTCACCAATTCTCTTGTCTTATTACATTATCTCCCACTCAATGCAAGGTGTCTTGCAGGTCGTACTTGCATTTGATCATATCAAGAGTGGTTTCCTCGATCTGGAGAGTAACTGTCTGACCGGAATGTCTACCATAGATACCTTCCGAGCGTGGCCACGCATTTTCAGCTTACTCCTCCTCGAGTGGCCTTGAGATTTAAAACAACCCTGACAATGGGTGGACAATTCCTATCGCACTATTCCCTTTGCATAGCCACTGCTCATTATGACCCAAAAGATGCTCATTTGACCATAGTTACGAAGGTCGTAGAGCATAAATCAAAGTCATTCTGAAACTGTGCCACCTTAGGCAAACAGTCTTTAGTCAAAGAATTGACTCAAAAGAATACTAGTAGCTATTGCCACGACCAGGCTACAAGAATTGCCAGAATTCTATAAGCGGTCACTGCCCGACAGATTGTCCCTTACAGTCTGTCTATGTGATCGATTGGTCATCCCTATGACCCTATGACACTTGAACTTGCCATCAATCGCACCACAATCTAGTCACTTCGAGATGTCACCTCATATAAGTGACTAGGGGCCTATGCTATGTTAATCCAGTCCATTTTAATGGAGTCCAAAATTGTCTCTACAATCCATTTGGATATAACAAAGCACAAAACTGAGTTTATGAAACTCAAACGATAAATGTGATTACCATATATGAACAATCAACATAATGTTATTGCTTCATATCATATAATCTAAAGTTTATTTCGTCCATGACAATTCATGACGATCTTATTAAATGCAATAAAGGCTTGGGTAGTGAATATACCATATATTCATTTATTCCAACCTTGTGAGTTACTTTTTCCTTCCATCCAACGTTATTCCTAATAACATGAATTCATCTACGTACATGTCTAGATCTCTATCTAGTGTTGGGCTCTTTAACTTGAAAGATACTCCCACTCGTTATCACGATAACTGATAGGTATTAAGGTGAAATGAGCTACCATTAGCTCCTTGTAAGCCACCTTATTCTCATCATAATGTACTACGTCTCTATTTGTAGAAATTATAATGATTGACTCTTCAATCATCCTTTTAGTTATTCGCTTCTTTTATAACAAAAGTACGCCTAGGATTTCGATAAATCCTTTTATAAGTTTGGAAATTTGGGTTTGTGTAACCTTTACCACATTGTCAAATTTTCTCTACCAAACACAAGAATGTATCCTTAGTTCTCCTCGAGAACTCTATGGATGTTCTTGTAGGCTATTCAATGACACTCATCTGGATTGATTTGATATGGGCTTGTCATGCTCCTAGCATACAATTTATTTAGGTATGTGCATGTTATGGCACACATGATCGATATCATGTGATCAACAACTCTTAGGTTCAGTGGATGACTATGACCCTTTCATAGTGATCCCACTTTTATCAACATAAACAACCTATTTAACTTGTTGAATAAATTAAATATCTTATCGATATAAGATACCATTTAAATGCCAAGCTAAAATCTTCTATTCCACAATAGATTTTGATTTTAGTATACATGTTGCCCTCTTTCATCCAACATTAAAATCCAACCACTCCTTTCAAAAAGGTAATATGAATATGTCACTCTTAATGAGTGAAACGCCATTCACGTGGAAAACAATTTCTCCCACTTAACTTCATGTCTTTACATGATAACTTAAACTCCCACTTAACTTCATGTCTATACATGACTTTAACTCCCACTGAATTTCATGTCTATACATGACTTTTCGACAATTCGAGTGAAACCCTTCTTCTATCTCATAATAGAAAATATCATCATAGCCTCTACATCTTAGGTTTGTGTCATTTACACATCCTATTCCAAATCCCTATTTGGACATGTGGTTTTGTTGTGTATCTTGTACACACTTAATATGAGGTATTTTATTGATGATTTGGATCTAAGCATAGTTACGCAATAACTTAGCTTTTGAAGACATCTACATGTCTATCTATGCAACTACAATTGGACAACTCCAAATAAAACATTTTCTTTGCATAGATTCCATATAGTTTCATAAGTCTCTTTTAGAAAAACGAAATTCAAAATTTCTGGGTACTTCCACTTCATAGATCATATATAATCTTATTATATCAAGAACAATTTCTTTTGGTCTCATCACTAGTCTAAGGATTCACCTAAGAACGCTTTCTTTTGGTCTCCTTATTAGTCTTGAGTCTAACCTAAGAACATTTTCTTTTGGTTTTCTCACTAGTTCCTAACTAGTTTTCCGTTGTGGCTTATTTTCTCCCACTCTATCTTTAGAAAAATACAACTATTTTCTTTAAATATAGCCTTATGAGCCATAAACAATTTTGTACTCATACTTGTAAGGGAGGTGGAAGTATCACAACATGACCTTAAGTGATCTACTAAAGACTTCTTTGTAAAGACATCGAATCTTAGCTTCAACATATTCATGTCATTTACTTTCTTTATAAGTGGTGATGCCAATTGGTTTGGTAGACTCCCTACTTTGAGTTCAATAACTCAATTTTGACTTAGCAATTGATCTTTCAAAGTGAGAATCGAATTCTTAGCCTTTTATTATAATGATCCCATCATCATAATATTTACATGATCAATTTGAGTCGATATAATTTATGTTATTTGTACAAGTATAGTATGATGACAAGTTTTTAGAACTAAAAGTTTCAACAAACCGAATGACTTGGGTTGAGAACCAAGTCACTAAATCCAATTACAACCAATGTCAATAAAAGGAATTAAACAAATTTCCATGTCAAACAAGGAAATTATAAAAGTTCTAAAAACAATGTCTCAAAATATATCCCAAAATTTTGACAATTCAAAATGAGACCAAGCTTCCATAGATCTTCAATCATGGGTAGCTACCTTAGCTTCCCTTAAAGAGCTTTCTTAGGCTTGCTTGTCTTTGCCTTTATCCTTGATAGGATGCCCTAATTACAATTAAATAGGGTAAGAGTCACAACTTGTATCTATATACCAAAGTTGAGATCATAACATAAACGATAGGGATAAATTACCAACTGAAAGATCTTTCCAGTTTTGATATCTCCTAGATATTTAGTGCAATTTCCCTTCCAATGCCCGATTCCATTATAATAATGGCACTTGTCCTCGGTTGAGGCACCTTTCTTAGGTTTGGGTGAGCTATTCTTAATAGCTTTTTCTTCCCTTTCCTTTGAAGGTGGAGGGCTTCTTCCCTTTACTACCATCTTTCTTGAACTTCCCCTTGCTCCTTTTATTAATATGGAGCACATCCTTGGAAATGCTAACATTTAGCCCATGTCTCTCTTGGCTTGCACAAGCATCTTGTGCATTTCATGAAGAGAGGTTTTCATGTTTTGCATATTGTAGTTTACCCTAAACTGCACATATGCTTTGATTTTCCCCAAGGAATGTAAGACTCGGTCGATAACGAGTTGTTCGGGAATGGTCACCCCATGCAATTTAAGAGTCTTAACATGCTCAATCAATTTGAGTACATGAGGGCTAACTTTTGGTCCTCTTTTAGGTTCATGTTAAATAATGTGGAAGTCGTCTTATATTGTAAGATCCTAGGAGCTTGTGAAAAAACATGGTCACAAGCTTGGCATAGATCTCATAGGCCGTGCTCATCTTATGGCACTCCCTTGAAGATCGGCCTCCAACGAGAAGATCAAAACGTTTTTTGATCGCGGCGGACTCTTTGTGGCTAGTCTCATAGACTCGCCTTGCGTGGCGGTTGTCCTTTCATTAGGTGCGGTGGGAGAGGCCTTGGCAAGGTAACGAAACCTGTCGTCACCCGCCGCGGCCAAGCAGAGTTGCATATCCCAATTGGTAAAATTAGCGCCATTCTTTTCTAACTTGCATCGATCCATGAAAGATCAAATCCATGAGACATTTGTGAGAGTTGGAGCATAGGTGGTAGTGGACGAATTAGCATTTGCCATTGCGAATAAACAATTATGACTACAAATTTAAGACATAAAGGAAATGTTAACATTTATCGTTTTAAATACTTGTAAACATTTTAAACAAGTTTAGCATTTAAATAGTGACCTCTACCCAACTATTATAAATGATTCCGAGATCCAAATTCATATCAACTTGGGCACGGTAAGCCGATTCATCCCTCATTAACATAATTCGGTGGATTAACGCTTTAATCGATTCTACATTAGAACTCTCGGTCGATAATATTACATTAATATTTATCTTTAGCCCGGAACACATGCGGCTACGGTCGCGAATACTTCCGTTGAGCTCAATCCAAATTTCGAAATAATAACATTTATTACCCCACTTACCCAACGTAACAAGTTTAGCACCCCGGTGAGCCGCGCCTACTTCCTTGCGAAATTGGGATTCATGGGTTCTACATTTGGTAAGGCTTGATCTCAATTATTTATTATGAGAGGTCATGTCAATTTATAATCTATCATGTTAAAGTGAACTAAATCGATGAATTAACGATTATTTAAATTGACACGATTGAATTATCGATAAATATGCATGTCATGTTATGGCGATTTGGCAATGCATGCAAACATATTAAATAAAAATGCAAGCATAAAATAAAACTCCTAGTATGGCCTTTCCTAGAATAGAAAATCATATAATCTATTACAAGTTCGGAAACCAACTCCTTTGGTCCCTTGAACTTCTTAAGCACGCCTCCCAAGGTCACCGTCTCTCTCTCGGAACTCCTTTCCGAATGGCACCGTCTTTGGGAAACTCCGGTTTTACAATTAATTACAAAATATATAATAAAATTACAAATTTCTTATTATACATTTGTAAAATAAAATAGTACAATAAAAGTGATTCGAGATCACATTAAATTACAACCGAATCAATATTCCCTTACATTTCGGGCAATATCGATTAAAACTAAGGCCATACAAGGAAAACTTACATAATTCCAAATTACATAAACCAAAATATGACATTCATAAATTGAAAATATGACATTCATAAATAAAAATGCAGCATTATAATATGTATAAAACATGCTCATGTTAAATGCCAAATCGCTCTACTTAACGGTTTATATCGAATATAACCCGGTTTTACGGAAATGCGTGATAATAACACTTTAAAATCACAAAACAATACTTAAATCATATTTAAGTCCAAGTTAATTATCCCAACTCATTTAGGCCTCAAAAATTATTCATCACTCAATTTTGACAATAATTCAACTTGTTGTTATAGAATTGCTCATAATTAGACTTTAAAATCATATTTTAATCAAATAAATCCAAATTTAATTACAATAATTTCAAAACTTGAATTTTAAATTTTTGTACATTCTGAAACATTTCCATGACACTCGTAATGTCAAAAATCATGGTTTAAAAATTTTGAATCGGTTTACAGAAAAATGGTTGCGTTTTATCGGTTTTATCAAATAAAATACATAAAACATGCAAAAATTAATCATATTAAATTTTCAACTTTAGATCTGAAATGTGGGACATTTATGCAACCAGGAACAATTTTCTCTTGACATGAAAATTATGTTAGCTACATTTGCTAAAATAGTCACTATTTATGCCATTTTTACATTAAAAATTCATAAATCATGCTACACAAGTCACACCAGTCTGAACTTTTCCAGTCTGACAGGAAAATATGCATGTGACAACATACTAAAATTTCATCATTAGATTCAAATCGGAAGTTAATTTGTTAAATTAGTCACTATTTATGCCATTTTTACATTAAAAATCCATAAATCATGCAAGACAAATCACATCAGTCTGAAATTTTCCAGTCGAACAGAAAAACATGCATGTGACAACATACTAAAATTTCATGGTCAGATTCAAAGCGGAAGTATTTTTAACCATTTGACCTTTATTTATTTCATTTGATCATATAAAAATCATAAATCACACGAAACAAATACACTTCACACGAAATTTTACATACAGTAATTACAATTCATGTGTGATATTGTGTAAAACTTTCAAGGTCAGAATGTAAGTCTAACTATTTTTAGTATTTTAAACATCATTTTACTCATTAAAATGTAATAAAAATACTAAAAATCATATTTGAGCACTATAAATTTCCATAAATCATCAAAATGACCTAAAATCATATTAGGACAAGAATATATTGACATGCAAATAACTTTGTGATTTTATCTTATAAAACACAAATTACTAGTTTTCATTAAGTTACCATAACTCGAAAAAACTATAAATCGATTATGCATGCAACAACCTTGGCTCTTGATACCGCTTGTGAGTTTCTTAAACTCAATATTAGACACTTCTAATATCATTATACATTTAGTTTACTCTTAAACTAAATAAATCTTATGCATGCATAACAAAATAAGACAAAGATAAGAAGAATTTTTCCTTACATTGATCTTATGACAAATATGGGCACAAAATAGGACTTCTTCCTACTTTGTTCTTGAGCTTATAATGTTAGGGATGAACTTCCAAGTTCTAAGTGTTAGAACACTCCTATTAGATGCACCCAAGACTACCCCTTTAATCACTATTTAAAATACTACACTAGTATAAAATAGTAAATCCCTTAAATAACTAATAATCTAATTACTACACTTAGTAATATTATTAGTAAGTGAACACTAGAAAAGTGATGCTTCTTAAGCTTTCTTTTAGTGTGAGAATGTAGAGAGAAGTAGTGATTTTGCATGAATGAATTATATGAGGTAGTGTATTGTATAAATAAGAGGAAAAACAAGCCATCTTTTGGCTTGTGAAAACCGGTCACACACACCCCACATGGGTGGGGTGTTGTCACTTCCAATTGTTCTTAACAATGTAAAAAAGGTTGAGTGTTGGTAATAGTTTTGGGTATGATTATGTCTAATTCCTAATTAGAATAATACACAAAAATAATCACCCTCTTGGTACACTACCAAAACCGGGTCACCCATGTAATATGGGTGTCCATTTTATTTTTGCAATTTGTCATTTGTCACAAGTGTGACATGTGACATATAACATGTAATTTTGCTTATAAATGTGCATTTAACCAATTTAAATGCAATTTCATAACAAATAAATTAGACTTAACATTTTAAGTCACATTTTATAATTAAATGTAAATAAAATGGGTCCTCTCATATTTGGTTAAAATAATCTACAACAATTTGTAATTATAATTAACCAAATTAACTTATCTCAAATGTTTCATAAACATAATGCATTCTTAGTAATATAAAAATTAAATTACTAAAATGAATCTTTATTAATCATATTACAATAAGATATATTTCTCACTCACAATTTGAACTTGGTTCATTTTAAGGGATTAATTAATCTGTATCACTATACAATTAATTAATGTACATGATTAGGGGATTGTCCTTTCGGTGTGACCTCAAGGGATCAACTGATCACCACCGTCATACGACAGTAACGTCAAACTCAATTGAGCCAATCGTTACCGATTTATGTTGACCAGTTGACTATAATATTCATCATCCCTTTGTATTCTTATTATTGAGATTTAATTATGTGATCACACTATTGTTGAGGACACTTACTCCAACAAAAATATCATGAACTATCCACACATTAGTCATGGCAAGCATCAAGCATTAAAATCATCAAACTTATCTTACCACCTTTCCACAGAGATACAACCAATCATCAATATAAGGTGAACTTAGATCTACACCATTTACCTCAAATCCCAAATTCATTCTATCCAACATTAACATCCCACAAAGTTCAAAATTCTTCCGACCAAATATAATATACCACAAACAAATGGGTATGGCATCCACAAAAATGTTACATGAGTAAGGTAAGGATACCAATTGATAAGGAGGAGGGAAGTAACAAGAGTAATCTCCAAGGAGAGAAGACGTTAGATGATAAAGAAGCACTTAGATAGAAGGAATAGAGCATGATACATGAAGGACAAGAGAAATCATAGATGAGGAAGAAATACACTTCAATTAGGCTTGTCAATCTTCAATCTTTGGTAGAGGATACATCTTCTAGGTAACACATGATCCACCTCAAGACGGTAGATATAAACAAACATAACTTCACTCAGCACAATCAACAAACAAGTTAGAACCTAACATACATCAAGTACACCAAAGACTACCAAGTAAAGTCCTCAATTTCTACCCATCTCTCATTTATTTTTTCAAGGTCAAGTAATTTCAGTTTGGGGTTCACATGTGTGCGTCAGGAGCGTCAAAGCTCTGATACCAACTGTGACAACCCTCGCGAATGCGGAAATAAAACATAACAAGCATGTGATGTATATAGCAAAAAATACGGTGTTTTTAAAAATTTTTACATGCTAAAACAAAAATATGAGGAATGTCAAATAATTACAAACCAAAGTAGAATATACTAGGAAGAGATGAAGTCTCTCAAAATGTTATCAAATATCAAAGTAATTAGCAACCAGCTAAACAACGTCTAGAGGTGATTCGTCCAGGCCAACGCTCGCTAGCGCACATGTAACACCCGGAAATGTACCCTATTTTTCTAGTAGAAATATTTTACGAAATATTTTCAGCAAATTTAAGTTTTAATTTAGAATTTAATGTTTCGAGTCGAATTTAGAATTTCGAGTTCGTATTTGGAATTTCCGCGAGATTCCATGAGAATCCCGTCTTAAGCCGTTTTTGACTTTTCTTGACTTTTGAACCGTCTTTGACTTTTCTTGACTTTTGAACCGTCTTTGACTTTTCTTGACTTTTGAACCGTCTTTGACTTTTCTTGACTTTTGAACCGTCTTTGACTTTTCTTGACTTTTGAACCGTCTTTGACTTTTCTTGACTTTTGAGTCGTCTTCGACTTTTCTTGACTTTTGAGTCGTCTTTGACTTTTCTTGACTTTTGAGTCGTCTTCGACTTTTCTTGACTTTTGAGTCGTCTTTGACTTTTCTTGACTTTTGAGTCGTCTTTGACTTTTCTTGACTCTTAAGTCGACTTTGACTTTCGTTGACTTTTCCGACTCACCCTTTACTTATACTACCTCATACTCCTTAACCTATTTCATTAACACAAACACCAAAATCATTCCTTCTTCCTCATCAAATCACCAAAACCTAAACCCCTCTTTGATCCGATCTTATAATCATCATACCGCATTCGTTTCTTGTCGGAATTCGCGTAAGTTCGTCTTATACTTCCCCTCTTACCTTCCTCTATCCGTATTGGTAATAAAATTACCGTCTTTCTCGCTTTTTAAATTATCCGTCTTTCTCAAGGTGAAATATATTCATCTTGTATTACCTAATTGTAGGTGGAGACTACTAGGAAGGCTTAGTAATCGATTAAAGACGCGTAAAGGTAACGGTGAAGGGTTACTCGATATCATTTACGTGTTTTATATGATTTCTATGTTAGAATTCGTATTTATAATATGATGAGTAAGCTTAGGAATTGAGTTATTGATGATGATTGTTGTTAGTTGATGATTGTTGATGATGATTATTGATTGTTGATAGTTGATAGAAGTTAAATATGAGAATTGGAAATGATAGAAATGGTGTTGTTGTTCTCGGGTGGACTCGTGCAGTTTCACTGCATTGACCCTTTTTCGTAGAATGATCATATCTCCTTCGTTACTTGCTTGTTTTGGACTTGTGACCATTCGTTGGAACCGTAAGAGGATACGCTATCAGCTCGACTTGGAATTTCTTCATTCCCATATCTACAACTCTAGTTATGACTGTTTGAAGTGGACCCTTGATTTAGTTAGTTTCCAAACTTGTATTTTGTGTGTAGTTGTGCTCCGAGCCGGGGTACCGGCCGCCTCCCTCCACACCGGCCTGGAACACGGCTGTGTTTTCTTCTTGAAATTTCTAAAACTCGTAATTTATAATAGTTCGCATGATTCGTTTATCGTATAATTTTACGTAGTGTCTTATAATATGCATGTTTTGGATATCTGATATTTCATTTGCTTGTATCACATGTTTTGTTACGGTTTTTGCTATGTCCCACTTTGAGTCGTTTTTACAAATGATACGGTTTGAGCACTATTTTGTCTTGTGCTTTGTATTCTCATTCCCTTGGCTACCTTCCCGTTCGTAAGGCTGGAATGTCGGAACGGAGAGGTATCCTACTGCTTAATTTCATGTGTAGTGGGCATACGACGACGTTGTTGGGAGTTGAACGCTATGCGTTGATCGACCCGGCCGTCAAATGTTTTGTACTTGCGAGGTGGTGTTATTTGCATGTAGCGTACCGCTTGTTATGAGGCTTGAGCTCTTTTCCGCCTCTTTCGTGAATTGATCTACCGAATTTGGGGTACTCGGCGTTTTCTTTGTAAGACCGAGTCTTGAATG